>VZSE01012163.1:226448-389023 GCA_013398275.1 Promerops cafer
GGGAGGGGGCTCGGGGAGCGCCGCCCGTCCCCGCCGAGCGGCCCCCGAAGCCCCCGCGGGGCGGGGGCGCCACGGCCCCGCCGTCACATTTTCCTTGTCACCTCGCGCCAGTGCGGAGCTGGCACCGCTCGACCCCCGTGGGACGGGGCTGGCAGCACCCCCGCACCCTCGGCGACATGGGGCGGGTGGTCCCCTCTGTATTTTCCGGGGTGATGCTTTCCCTGTCTCTTGTTGTTATTTTTCTTACCCCCGAAGATGAGCGCGCTGTCTGCCTCTGCCTTTGAATGGCTCTTAAAATACATGTGAGGAAACCTGTTGTGACGCCGCGCGCTCCGCCGACTAAAAATAGCAGCTTTTGTAGTACGGAGGGAGCCGGGGCGCAGCCGGGGCCGGGCAGCGTGGCCGCGGCGTGCGGCGGTGGCCGGGCGTGGTGGCGGCTTCGTGATCCGCCGTCCGCCCCGGGTTATCGGGCGGGAGCAGCCGCCACCGGGAAATGCCAGGAGGGCGCGTCGCTGCCCGTCGGATGGGCTGGGGGTCAGGGCTGCGGCGGGTGTGGGGCTTATCTCTGCTGAGCACAGCTGCTGGTTGGGTCGAAAGAGGGAGAGGTGCGTGGTGTGTTCGGGCTGGTCCCGGAGCCTGGAGGGAGGGAGGGAGGGATGCGTGTGCATGGGGCTGCCCTGGAAACGGGGTGCTCTGCGGCCGCCCGGGCACTCGCAGTGGGAGGAAAGGGGACGGTGACATTCCGGGAGCGGGCACTGCCGCGTGACTGTCTGGTGGGTGCGGGCCGGCTTGGGGATTTAATCAGAAGTGAGGAGGTAGGTGGGTGGGTGGGGGGAACCTCTTCAACCTCCCCCGTGATGGCAGCGGCATAACGCGGGGAAACATCCAGGCCACGAGCGACGGGAACTGAGATCTCCAAACTCTCACAGTGTGTCAGGGTCTGTTTCCTTCCTCCTCCTCCTCTTCCTCGGGCTGAGAGCCCGCTCCCCTCCCTCGTGGGCTCCTCCGTGGAGGATTTATTTTACAGATTCTGCTGAAAGCAGGCCATGAGGTCTCAAATTAGGAACGAGCCCCCTTTGGGCAAAGTTGTTACAGAAAAGGGAAAGGCCTCCATTTTCGCTTTCACCTGGCCGCCCCCTCCTTTGCCAGCATGCCTAAAGCTGATCTGGGACTGCGGAAGGTGGAGGGAGCCAGTGAGAGCGAAGTGTTTCCCTGAAAAGCTGCACGCCTTTTTCTTGCACTTTCAGTTTTTGTGAGCCCTGTGGCGGACGCAGCCCTGCGCCCCAGCCCAGCGCGTCGTGCCGTGGGTGCTGTCGGGGTTTTAGCGGCGAATGAGTTTACCTGGTGGTTTTTTCTCACCGCTGAGGAGAGGAGCGTGCGTCCCTCCGCTTTTTCCCCCCTCTCCTTCCGTGTGTGTCCGCGGTGCTGCCTGCGGAGAGCCCTTCCTCAAGCCTTCCTCGTGCGGTCACTTCCTCGGGCTGATGGACGCCGCGGCTGCCCAATGGCAGCGCGCAGGGCTGCGCGGCCCCGCAGTTAACTCTGCTCCCGCCCGGCCGGGCTGCCGGACCCGGGGCTGGCAGCGAGCAGCCGCGGGGCGCTTGCCGCAAGGTTGGGCACACGGTGACTCTCGCCGTCAGGACACCCTGCCCGCTTCTGCGGGCTCTTGGCTTGACAGGGCTTTGAGCCCTGCTAAATGTTCCCGGCTGTGTTACGCCGGGTTCTTGCCTTGCTTCACAACTGTTTCTGAACCAGAGGCAGAAATTTGTTGGCTTTTTTTTTTTTTTTCCTGGTTGCCTGTCAAGGACAGCGTGCTTTGTCATGTTTTATGTCATTTCTGCGCCGTCGCCCGTCTCGGCAATCTGTTGCGGCATGGAGTTCAGTACTGCTGTGTGCCTCCTGAAAGGGAAAAATACAGATCAGCTTGATACCCTCTGATTTCCATCAGCATTGGAAGATGATTAATGGCATGGAATGTGCTGCAGGACTTGGTATTGAAAATCTCTAGCTGTGTAAGATGTTTGGGAAGTGAAGAAAGGACAGCTGGGAGCGCTGGCCCCTGCGGCAGTTGGGGTTTGTGGGATAAGCTCGCTCGCTGATCATTTTTGTAAACATCCAGCTGTGAAATACTTGAGCAGTGCTAGCACTTTCAATTATCAGGAAGTTTCAGGCTCAGCACCCTGTAGAGATGAACAGGCAGTTTCCACTTCTGTCTCAGCTATTGTTTGAGGCTATCTTCAAACTTGGGCAGAGAGTCTTCCAAGCATGAAGCAAGCCCAAGCGATGCAGTGCTCTGTGACCATCAGCACAAGGGCTGGGGGAAGGCAGTAATGAGAGCAATTACCCTGCACTGCGCTCCTGAGTGGAGGGACAGGCTGCATAGTGGATCCCACTGCTTTGCAATATTGTAGGACGCCAAATAGCAATGCCACTATGTTCTATTATTAGCAGTTAGTGAAGATCTCTGACTTGATGGCTGGCACTTGAGGTCAGGAGCAGCAAAGTTAGGAATCCCAAGCCCAGTTTTGCCCCAGGGTCCGGCTGTGCATCCGAGCAAGTTATTTGTTGCTTGGTGGCTCAGCTTGTCCGGCTGGGGAGCTGCATCTCTGGGCTGGTGATGCTGAGGTGCAATTCCAGTGTATCTCTGTCACCGCGTTTTACAAGCACGTGATGGAAAAAGTGCTGTAAGCTTGTCAGTACCAGGGCTGGCTGTCGCATACCTTTTCCCTTCAGCCTCCTCCTCCATGAAGTTTCAGAGGTGACACACAGGCGTACCCGCCTGGTACTCCATATCCCTGTTCCCTAACCACAGGCTCTGTGCAGCTTTTGACTAGGTTGTTTACCAAACCACTGAAGACTGTCTGATCCACGTCCAGGCTTCCCCAGAGAGCGCCTCAGAGAGCTGTGTCCTGGCAGCTCTCAAATGTGCTCTGAAGGTTCCTGAATCTCCCCTGTGCTGCTGGATGCTGGTTCCGATCCATAAGGGAAATGGAAAGCTGGCCAGCTGGGCGAGGGCTGCGTGGAGCTCCTCTAGAACAGTAAACAGTGACTCACCCCCTCCTTGTGTCTTCTCTCTCTTCATGTCAAATATATTGCCTCGCATATGCTTCTCTACTCTCTGATTCACACCACCAGCCCGTCCCTCTCCGCTCTCATTACAAATGAGTGACAAGCGTCAGTCTGCCTTACAGGATGTGTGAAGGTTGTCAGAGCAGGAGAATGGCTTTTTGAATGATGGGGAGAGGGATGGTGCTCTGCCTACCATGCTGCAATGTGCTGGAAATCCGTGTCGTGCCTCCGAGCGGCAGAGGCACGGCGATGAGGGTTTAAGCATCTGTAGTTGCCTTCACCTGTCAGCTCAGATGTTACCCGTCGTAGGCACATCCGTTTGGCTAGCGCTCTGGAGCTGGGAACAACTTGAGGATAAACGAGAAATTTAAACAGCTGCCTAGGAATTAAATGGCTGCATTTGGGAACGAGTAGAGTATTCCCTGCGTAGCTGTCGGTGCCGAACTGAGACGTGATGGCAGAGATCCCCGTCGCCGCCTGAACCTTGCGCTGTTTTTCTGCCCTGGGGAAGTCGTCGCTGGCCTGGCGGAAGGTGAGGGTTGCATGTTTTCAGTTTGCTGTATGTGCGTGAGGATGGAAGCTAAACACCAGCAGGGCTGTCTGCCAGGCATTCATGTTGTGGCCGGGGTTGTCTTTCAGTGTAGAAAGAGTTTTAAAATTCAAGTTCATCTGCAGTTGTCGGGTGTCGGCAGTGATTTTATAGTAATTCCTTCGTGTGTAATGTGCTTGGAAAGCCCTGTAGCGTGGAAAGTCTGAAATCTCACTCTGGCATGTTTTCTTTCTTAATTGCAAGCCTTGTGTGGAAAGCTCTGTCCTACCTCTGCCTGAGTCAGGCTTTCTGCTGCCTTTCCCTTTCAAAGCGAAGGAACTGGGATCTCTAGATGCTCTAAGCTGAGACTGCCAGGCTTCGGATGTCAGCTGGAGACTTCCAGGTTTTTGGGAGGATGCTGCAGGAGACATAGGAGCTGTCTGAGAGAGGGAGAGGGCGTTGGCAAGGCTGTCAATGGGTAACTTTATTGCAGAATTACAAGGACTCTTTATGTAACCCACAGTCAAAACACTCGCTGTAAATACGAGCGTGGAGCTGCTCTGGAAGAGCTTTTTCCCCTCACAGTTGGTGTAATACTACTTGCTGCTTTATTGATGTGGCGTTCGAAGTGTGTCGTACTGCTTACAGAGCAGGGATGTAGCGCGATCCTCGTTCCAAAAAGCTGAGCTCCTAATTTTAGATGTGATGCAGCAAATGCAATTAAGGAAAGAAGGGCAGGAGTAGGGTAAAGACTAAAAGGGTTCTAATAATCAAATCGCAGGCAGGGTCCCAGAAGACCCCTGTGCAGCATGTTTGGGGGACGCTGCTGAGTATGACTTGTTTGCAGAGTGGTTTATGATTTCATTGCGGGGTTTTGCTTTGTAAGTGTGGGAGATGACATGCTGATTTTTAGTGTCTTCTTGCTGGTAGCTGAATAGCTCAAAATAATCCTGATGGGAAGGATTTGGTAGATGAAGAGGTGAGGCCCAAGGCCCTGGAGGACTGCTGGTGAGGATTGCGAGTGTTGCTGTATCGGTTTCGAGCGGAGCCCGGACCACACCTGTGCCTTCACCTAGTGCAGAGATAAGACTCACCCTGGCACTCATATCTGAGTGCGAGACTTGAGCCTGTTTGAGTGTTTCTACTTCCTCTATGAGATCTTGCCCTTTGGGTCAGGCCAGCCCACAGTCTCCCACCCTTGTTTTAAGAGGGTCTGGCATCACAATTCCTGATGGTGCCTCGAACCTCCTCATTAATCCGTGTCAGCAGCAGCTCTGGCCCACGGCCCCCGGTGCAGTGGGGTGGATCCCAGCCTATTTCTGAGGGATGCTGGCCCACCCAGGGTGCTTTGGTGTGTGGGGGTAGACAGGTGTGCAGCAGAAGACGCTGAGCCCAGCGCCTGTGCTGTCCGCTGAGGAATGTGCAGGGTAAGGAGCTGTTGCTTTGGTGACATGGAGCAACAGGTGACCAGAAGGGTTTCATCACTCAGAGCTGGAGCATTGCTCAGGATGGCAGGTGAGCCCTCACGCTGACCCCCACTGGAGGCAACCTCACCCCTCGGCTCTTGTTTTCCATGATACTTTACGTTTCTTTCCATCTCCGCGCGGCCAAGTGGCCGCGTTCAGTTTTTCCATCGGCTGGCGCAGAAAACGCTTTGAAGACGCGCTGGGTGAGGATCAAAAGGCTTTTTGTGCAGTTGGTGGGTGTGACGGGGCTGGCGTTGGCCTCCCCCTCCTTTTTGCCTTTCCTTTTCCGGCGTTCGCAGCGCGGCGAGTGGCCAGTGCGCCCCTTCCCTTGTAGGGATGGGGGCGGCGAGGGAGGGGGGATGCCGCCGAGGGAAGGAAGAGTTTCTGATGCTGTGGGAATGTGAGCGCTCAAACTCTGTAAACAGCTGGTGACTCACTGCATAACTATGGCACCAACTGCCTGCGGCCCGGCTGCGCCTCTGCAGGGAGGGGGCTGCCGGCCCTTTCCTCTCCGCACCGGCAGCGCCTCTGCGCTCCTCAACTCCGAGACCTGTTGGCCAAGACAAGGAGCTTTTTCCTTCCCCCCCACAGCTGCCAGCGCCTACGTCTGCGCCTCCGGCCGGGAGGTAGGGGTGGGCAGCAAATGCCTGGTGTGGAGGGGAAGCGATGGACGGTGAAAGGGCAGTGCTGGGGGCCGAAGAGCTGCCTGTGCTCGCAGGCTTCAAGGAGCGCGCAGAGGTTGGGCACGTCCCCCTCTGTCGGAGGCGGCTGAGGGGGGCTGGGACTTGCCCCCCTGCCCCATGCCCTGCCCACTCCTGCTGCCCTGGCGAGACAAGGGGCTGTGGCTGGAGGTGTGCCCGGGGTGGGGCTCAGTGCTGGAGGAGAGCAGGGAAGGACTCGGTGATGCTCTAGAAAATGCAGCGCACACCAGTTGCTGTAAGTGGTCCATTCATCACGGAGCATCTTGGCTTGTGTGCTGTGCGGCTGTCCTTGTCCCTCCTCCAGACATGGAGAGCTGTGCTGTCTCGGGCTTAAAAATAGAGGAGGCGCCTAAATACACTCCCTAATATCTAGGATAGTATCTTGCAGCTCTGCAATTACAGGATTATTTTTTTCCCCTCCTGCTCTTCATCTTGATTTTTATGTAAGTCTTGTGATGATGAGGTGCCTTGACTGATAAAATTCAAGTGACAGCAGCACGGGCTGAGCCAGCACCTTCACCCACCCGGCTCCCACTGGTCCCCATGCCCCACCTTTGCACCCCCCCAAATCCCGCCGCCCCTGTTTGCAGATATGAATGAGTTTGTTTACTCTCCGAC
Source organism: Promerops cafer (assembly GCA_013398275.1). Lineage (NCBI taxonomy): Eukaryota > Metazoa > Chordata > Aves > Passeriformes > Nectariniidae > Promerops > Promerops cafer. Next base: position 232,829 of record VZSE01012163.1, read on the forward strand.
GACCTCGTGATGTCTTTGCACAGACATGACCTGAAGTCATTATTGCTTTTGGGCTTCTCTGTTTCCATGGTGACTGTCTCCGGGTTGGCTACTTTCCCAAGGTCACCATGGCAACTATCAGAAGGGAATCATGCTTGGGATGCTTTGGCTGGATTTTTCATGAATGATTAGGATGTGTGACACGATGCAGACGTGGAAATGGGGAGGGTTTGGGCTGGGCTGGAGAAGGTGGGGGGAGAGAGAGGACTCCCGCCAGACAGGCAGCGCTCTGCGGTGCCGCGGGTGTGCAGCCCTGTGTCGGGGGCACGGGCGCCTCACCCCCTCCCCTCTGGGGAGCCATAGCAGAGGCTGTGATGGTGGCACGGCTGCCGGTGCCTCTCCCAGGGTAGGTACCATCAGACTGTCGTGCTGCCGTCACCACGGGGTGAAGGGGTTGGGTGGAGGTGCGGGCAGGTGGATTTTCTGCAAGGCGCTGGTCGGAGGGGTGCAGTCGCTGGCTAAGGTGACAGTGAAGGGCAGCGTCGCGGCAGGGGACGGGCTGGCTGTCGATGGACATGGCTCCACGTCACTAGAAATATCAAGCAGGTCTGCTCCCGCAGTCTGGGGCTGGAGGACTGGGAAGCAACAGTCTTGGTGTGTTGGGAGAGGTGAACTCCTTCCTGGCTTTGTTGTCGGGGGCTTTTGTTTCTGTTGTTTGGGTTTTCTGGTAGCGTCTCCTTTGGGTGGGGACAGCGCTGGGAGCAGGTTACAAACCAGGCAGCTTCGCTCTGGGTTGCTGGCTCAATTTCCAGCCGAGCTAATAATCATCAAAATGAGAATGAAGGGAGTTGTTGTCTTGTGGCTTTTCAGTGCCTTTTATGAGCAGAGGTAACTCTTAATTCAGTCCCTAATAGGCCATTAGGAGCGTCTGGGATGCCTCCAGAGGGAGGTGAGCCAGTGACGGGGCCTTGGAGGCCACGCTCCATTCTCCCCCTGGGAAGGGGTGGCACATGGCAAGGTGGTGCGTGGTGCTTAGTGTGACTCTTGTTTACAGATGAATGTGGATGTCCTTCTTTCCTCCCTGCCCTATCTTCTCTGCTGGATATTAGTGTGGTTAACAGCAAAATACGAGGTCTTGGTGTTAAAAGCGATGCACTTGTCAACACAAATTTCTCTTTCTCATACCAGAATAGGGTAAATCCCAGTGCTTCAAACAACTGTGCTTATTTCTTTTAATGGTGGTTGATTAGGGGTTTGGGCCGTGTGTTGGGCATCTTCTTCCTGCCTTCGTCTCCGAGATTAACCTGGAAACCTTGTTTTGTTTTTCCAGTTGCAATTTCTGAGCAGTTTTGTCCGGAAGACTGTGCTCAGGTTATGACGACTAATCCCAAACCGAACAAGGCATTAAAGGTAGGGAGGAAGCTGAGTGGGTGGTGCTGGGTGGCTGGGGAGGCTGTCGCAGAACTGTGCCATGCTGGTCCTACGTGACTGTTCTTTTTCATGCCGAGAGACTCTTACAAATGGGTGCTGAGACAATTTCCCACTGTCTACAGGAAAGGTTAGGGTAGAAGAATACTGGCATTACCTAGAAAGAGGCCTGAAGTCCCTGGGATGGCGTGGAGGCTGGCATATCCCAGCAGCTCTCCAAGAGACTTTTGACTGTAGGAGGTATTGGCAGCATCCTGAAACCAGTGCTCCCAGTCTTGGCAGTGAAGTACGTTTACTCTCAGGACTGGGAGGCACTGGGGAAGGGACTTGTTCAGCTGGTGTCTCCCAGATCCATGAGACAGTAAATGCCTCGGACATACCAGCTTGATGGTGGTCTGTGCCTGGGCTGTTCATGCATTGTTGAACTTCCTTTCTAGTGTTTTGGCTCTTAATTCTATATGTCCTGCAGTCTCTGAAAAGACAAAAGGATGGTGTCTTAAAAATTCTGTGTTCAGTGATACTGAAGGTCTTTTTCAGCCTAAACAATTTTGTGATTCTGAAAATAATGGTGGTGGCAAATGTGCTTGAGGAAAGGGCAAGGCCTTGCTGGTTTTCTCATGTAACTTCAGTTACTGCATGCTGTGCCCCAGCAAAACCAAATCAGTCTGTCCTTGAAGCCAAGCATGATTGGTTTTGTTCACTACTCAAATGAGCAATCTACAACAAAAAACCACAAAATGCTGAATTAAGCCCTGCACAGAAGCAGCTATTCTGCTTTTGAGATGCTGCACTGGTGTCCCAGCATAATGCTGGGAAAAGGTGTCATCTTTAGAGTTCATTATGAATGCCAGGTCCTGACAAAGGACTTCACAAAAAAAGGCTCCAGCCGACTTCACATTTATCCCCTTGAAAATCTTGCTGTTGGGTTCACATTGGATACGTAAAGATCACTGCTTTCTCTGACCTAAGAGGGTGACCCAAACCTAGACAGCTACAGTGCTCAGATCTCTGCCATGTTCAACCCAGGTGTTTTAGTGGAGCTTGTGCTCTCCACAGCATGTCAGGGGTGTTTTCCAGGTAGGGATGTCACACTGCTGAGGGGTGGCCTTTTCTCCTGCTGCTGCCCAGAGCATCCGCTCACGTCGGCTTGCTGCTACCCCTGTGCTGTTGGTATTTGCAGGTAAAGGAGGAGTCAGGAGAGAATGCCCCGGTGCTGAGTGATGATGAACTCGTGTCAATGTCCGTACGGGAGCTGAACCAGCACCTGAGGGGTCTCACCAAAGAGGAGGTCATCCGTCTGAAGCAGCGGAGGCGCACGCTGAAGAACCGGGGCTACGCTGCCAGCTGCCGCATCAAGCGTGTGACTCAGAAAGAGGAGCTCGAGAGGCAGCGGGTTGAGCTGCAGCAAGAGGTGGAGAAGCTGGCCAGAGAAAACAGCAGCATGAAGCTAGAGCTGGATGCCTTGCGCTCCAAGTACGAAGCACTCCAGACCTTTGCTCGTACTGTGGCGCGAGGGCCTATTACCCCGACCAAAGTTGCCACCACCAGTGTCATCACCATCGTGAAATCAGCCGAAATCTCATCCAGTTCTGTGCCGTTTTCAGCAGCCTCCTAGTGCCCTCGGTGAGGGAACTAGCAGCCTTTCAGAGGGGAGGGGATAAGGCTCTTATGCATTGTTCCGGAGTCCTTGGTCACGTCAAGAATTGGCATTTTAAGAAGTCTCTTCCAAAAGTGCAAAAAACAGAAGAAAATAAAAAAAGAAAAGAGAAAAACAAACAAACCCAAAGGGTTCCTACAAAGGGAACTTAACTGGCTGCTTCCATCTGGACTCAGTGGCTCCATCAACCTCTCGTGTCCAGGATTTGAGCTCTGTATGCAGTACAAATTGCAAGATCTGCTTCCTCCTTCCCTCTGCCTCCACCAACCCCTCTCAGCTGTGGGCAGCTTTCCAGCTGGGAGAAGATACCTGAGGAGCCTCCGGAGTCTTCGTGAATGATGCTCAAGAGCCAGGAAACATATGGACCGTAGAAATCATCATGTGAGATGAATGTATGGGAAAAAAGAGTTTCCTTTAGTGGCCTCCTACTCCTTGTAAGAAGGGTCTCCCCTACCTTCCCCACTTCCATCTGATATTATGAGGGCAGGAATATAGGCTTTTTGGGTTTGATTTCATCCTGCTAAGAGTGGATGGGAGTGGGAGGATGATGGAGATAAATGCTTGGGTCTGACCACACCCATTAAGAATAACCTTTTGTTTTCAATCCATGCTGTTAAAATATGGAAAAATATATATTTTACATATTTTAATATGCCCCATTACCTGTGTGGCCTGTAAAAAAACTACATTGCAGCCTCCTTTACTCCAAGCCCAAGTTTCCTGATAGCTCCTTCCCAAAGGTGTGCCTGTGAATTTGGTATATTTATGCAGTTTATTTCTTCCAAATGATCCGCAGTCTTGAAGTAGCAGCTTTTTTTTCCTGGGTTACCTGAAGCTGAAGGGAGGGAGGCATAGTAAATGCTGTGAAGAGCAGTGTGATGGGGAGGAGAAGGGAAGATGAGGAGGAAAAATGCTGCACGTATTACTGGTGGAGGCAGAATTGGCTGTGAGAGAAGGTGGGACAGTTCTGCTGGGATCAGCACTAGGAGAAGGGGTTTGTGCAGAGGATTTCGGAAGGATGTTTTTAAAGCACTGAAGTGTAACTAGAGGGCAATAGCATTCAACCAGGAGGAGAGAAGTTTAGAGTCTCCCCTTTGACAAAAGCATTGGTATGTTAGCAGTGAGCATCCTTAGCTGGAGAGCTGCACTCACCAGTCCTTGGTGATCAGAGAAGGGCTATGGGGAGGTCAGATGGGAGCTTGGAAGAGTCTGTCCCTCTCCATAGCACATCAGATGCTGAATTTGGGATCCAAAGAGTACAGTGAACAACCCTCAGTGTTCAGACAACCTGTGTGAATGTGACCCTGAAACTTGATGCTTTCTCTTGCAAGTGGGTGAGTTATAATGAGGCCAGGATGGAAAATCAATGTGCGTGTAGGGGACAGAAGAATTGGGATCGAGAAGTCGTTCGCTTGGCTCTGAGCAGTGGTTTGGGAGAGGGGTTTCTGGCTTGGCAGTGGGCAGGATTTGGGAAGCTGAAAGGAGAGATTCTGCTGTCATGCAGCAGTGATGAAACGATGAATGTTTCCAGGTCACTGTAAAAAAAAAAAAATAGCTATGTTGGTGTTTGTGTGTTTTGTTGTTGTTTATTTTTCTTCTTGAAGTAAGAAAGAAAAGGGACTGTGTGTTTTGTAGGGCAGGTCGGAGACTTATGGAATGGACGATGCCTGTTGTCATGCAGGTGAGAAGAGAATGAGATTGCTGAGGTTTTAAGATGAGGAGAAGAGCTTAGAGAATTTGGGCTCCAGAACAAAGATCACGGAGAATTCATAAGTGGTTTGGACTGAAAGAGAATAATCAAGTGCTACCGTTGTTGGAAAGAGGACAGTGAACTGGCATCTGACACCCAGTATAATTTGTTGTTTGAGGCTTGGTCTTGCCTTGAATGGCAGTAAGTTGGTAGAAATTTAGTGAAGCCCTACTTGTCTTTGGAAGAAGTTGTTAGCTTGCTTTTTCTTTTTTTTTTCACCTTGTCATCGGAGTCTCTGGATTTCCCAGGAGGATCCTTTGTGAAATAGGTTAATGAAAAGAGAAACCTCAGACTTGGTTCTCATTCAGTCCCCAACATCGACATCCGTGACCTTACTGAGCCAGAAAGGGTGTCAGTGAAATGCTTCCTGAAGGCTCATTCCCCCTGCCAGATCCACATGTTTTGGAGGGGAGCAGGGAGTTTCCTTCAAGTGATTTTCCAACACGTAGAGTTTGGATGACACTTAGTGTTACCTCATTTCTCCTCCATTCCCTCCCTATCTCCAAACAGGCAGATCAATGTCCTGTGTATCAGTACCAGTTATTGACTCCCACAGCAGAAGCTGAGGAAGAGAAAGATGTTACGGTCATTTCCTGGTCCTCTCATGTTCTCCAGCTCACAGACATTGGACGCTTTCCCAGAACGTACAGGTGCCTCCAAAAACAGGCAAAATGGAGACTCCTGGCACTGTTGGGGCTTTAAATGAAAACTTTAATGAAAAAGGCCAGTTGACTTGAAAATGCCCAAATGCTTCCAGTCTTTAGAACAGCTCCAGAGCTCCATAACATTCCTGGCTAGATAGGAACACCCTCTGGCTGCCCTTGACACCCCTCCGGGGAAATCAGACCTGTCTCACTGAAGAGGACAGAGGTTGAACTTTGTTCCTGGGGTCTTCTTGCTGTTGGAATGAGTTGAGAAACATATCTTCATGTGGCACTTCCCTTGTGGCCAAGTATTTCTTTTTTTTCCAGTTCTTGGAAGGGTGCCAAAGGCTTGTCCAAGTGATTGCTAGTTTAGTGCTGGTAGGCACTTAAATCTCTGGTCACTCGATAAAGAACAAGAGGCCTGGGTGTTGTTAAAGCTGTTGATACCATAGCCATGGTAGGTAATCCATATTGGATATCCATAAGGACCACGTGGAAATATTTAAAGAGAGAGAAATATATATATAAATATATAATTATATACATTTTATCGTACAGATTTTTCGTAAAAAAGAAAAAAAAATAATTTTTTTTCCAAGTTTGATACTGTAAATCTTTATTAAAAGAAATTGCCAGTCCAGGGCTCCCTGGGTGGTGACCTGGAGGAGAATGAAATGTCCTGGCTAAACTTCCACAGAGGGATCAGAATTGCAAGGTAACGTGGAGGGAGGAATGACCCGAAAGCTGTTGATCGCATTGGAGACCCAGCTCCTCCACCCTCCTCCCTGGAGGGCCCTCCAGCTTGGGGTTGTCACGTTGCATTCCTCTGGGGTTCGGTTTGTTTCTATTGTGGTTTTTTTTGTTTTGTTTTGTTTGGTTTTTTTTTCTCTCCGTCCTGCACTTGCCAGCCTGACACCCAGGGCGAGCGCGGGGAGCTGGCGGCGCGGGACGCGGCCCCGCAGCCGCGCCTCCCGCGCGTCTCTCTGCTGCACTGCTTCCGATGCCGGGGCTCCCTTCTCTGCCCCTCTTAGTTTGTCCCCCCGACCCCGCTGAGGAGGACTGGGGGCCCTGATTTTTGGGTGCTGGGATCCTCTCCCCTGGGCCTGGCCTTTCTTTGGTTGCTCCCCATCCACAGCGTGACGTGGGAACCGAGGGCTGGGTTGGAGGCAGGAGAAGGCGAAAGCGTCGCACAGGGACTGGGAAGGGACGCCTCTGTTCTCGTAGACGTGTTTGCTGTGCTCTCTGTTGGGAGTGGGGAGCCTTTCCCTCCGGGGCAGCTCCAGATCCCTTTGAAACAAGGCAGCGTCTCTGCTCCTGCCCAACTCTACCATCTGCCAGGAGGAGACCACAAAGTGCAGAGACCTGGGTGCCACGGCAGCCCCGGGACAGCGGGGAGGGACGAGGCGCTGGCACTGGGCCGGGGCGGAGGCGAGCTGTGCCACGGGATGGCTCAGACCCGGGGAGGAGGAGAAGGTGGCAGTTTTTTCTCTCTCGAATCATTTAAACTTCATTGTCATGATTGTTTTTATTAAAAAAAAAAAAAAAAAGGAAAAAAAGAAAAAAAAAGGAAAAAAAAGAAACAAAACAAAACTGAAAAACTTTTGTAATGTGGATTTGTTTTCCTTCGTCTGTATTTCAGTCTGCTGGGGTGTTTCTGTAGATGGTGGATACTTGCTTTCATTTTTTTAATGATAGAAGTCTTCTGTTTTAAGTTGTTTTTTATCACCAGCTCATTCTATCCTCTGTGGTTACTCAGTAATTTCATTTCAATATTTATTTTTGTGCTGCTTTTTTATTATAAAATAAATTATTGATATACCAAGCAATGTGGATTCCTGTTTGTAAGGCGAATAGCCCTGTGTATGTGTCCATTACTTCTCTTGACAGCCACAACGTAATTTATTGCTGTAAATTTAGCTGCAGTGACTGGTTTTTTTGTACCTTTCCAATAAAGCATTTTCTGGTTTCAGACTTGCCCTGGTCTATGGTCAGCGTTTTGGAGCCTGAATTGATCTTCAGTGGAGTGTTTTCCTCGGGTTTTTTTGCTGCCTGTCCCCCGTGCAGCACCCGCCTGGCTGTGGCGCTGCGGTGAGCGATGTGTTTTTTGGAGGCAGACCGGGCTAAGGCGAGTGGGATGGCAGCTTGGGCTCTTGCAATCATCTGACCCAGCCTCCTGGAGCCCATCTCAGCCTTGCTGTGGTGCTTTCTTGGGACACTTGGAATGTGCTCCAGGGATAGCTCTTGTCTGAGCCATTTGTCAGGTCGGTGCTGTGCTCAGACTGCGTGTGTCTGTTCCTGACCCAGGGGCTCTGTCTTTGTGCACAATCAGTGGGTGTCTGTGTTAGCACAAGCAGCACTGACAGCTCAGCAGGCACCTGCCTGCAGTCGTGATGCTGAGCAAAGCCACTTGTGGCTTGGAGACACTGTGGCCTGTCTTGAAGTGCTGGAGAGAGACACTCCTCTCTCTTACTTGGGTTGTGAAACATCCCTTCATGGTTTCCCTGTGTGACTGCTTGTGAATAAACTCCCTTAACCCCTTACATCAGTACTTCATCTTTTTGCTTTTCCCTGTTGGGGCTTTTAAAAATGTGGCACCTTGAGCCAGTGAACTTTCAGGGCTTGTGTTGGCTTTAATTCCCTATTTCAAGTGTCAGGGTTTCTTGAGGGAACAGCTGAAGGGGGTAAAACACTTGGCCTGTGTTGAGGCAGTAGGTTGGAGACAGATGGGTGTGTTGGCCAAAGCTGGAATTAAGAGGTAGGGCAAAGTGGAGAGGAGCAGGGCTGAAAGGCTTTGTGTGTCAGCAGGTAATGGATGGTCATTAGGTGGGGCCAGGCAGGCTGGGCTGAGCAGACACTTTGGTGAAGCCTGAGGGTGATGGCAGTCTCTGTGCTGAGCAAAGAAAGCATCATCAGCTGCTTTGCTTCCTGCCTGGAGTCACTGCAGCGAGGAGCTGGTGACAGTGGAGGGGACAGGGAGGTGGGCCAGTTGTGACTGTTGGAGGGATGGAGACTGACTGTTAGTTCAGGAGGAGAAAGGCATCAGGAATGGGCCAGGTGAAGGCTCAGAAGTGAAAGGAAACTCAGCGTTCACCAGGCATAGGGGAGGAGCACAGAAGGTCTCTGTGAACAGGGTGGTAAAAGCACAAATCCTGCTCTCTGGTGCAGGTCTGACAGTCTGGTGCCTGTGAGCAGCTGGGCCCAGGGACTTGTTGGTAAGTGCTGGCACCCAAAAAAAGAAGTGTCTGTCTCTGACTGGGTGCTGTGCAGCGAGCAGCCATGTGTGAGAGCTGCCTCTGCTGTGGTGCCAGCGGCTGCCTTCCTTCCCCTCTGCTTTTAGGGAGGTCAGCCTGAGCTCCTGCAGGTGCAGTGGCAAGGTGTGCCTGTGATGATCATCCCTGACATGAGTGGGGTGCCTGATGCAAGCCCAAAAAGCACCAGATCTGATAGCTGCAGCTCAGCCTTGTCCTTAGGGAAAGCCCGAGGACAAGCGACAACGGGAAAACAAATCTGCCGACCACTGGAGCCTGCTGCTGGCAGTGAGCGATGCCTGTTCCTCCCGGGCTGCCTGCTGGCCTGGCTCCAGGCACAGCAGGCTCCTGTGTAGGTCACCCGTGTGCTCGCCGCCAGCTTTCCCCGTGTCCTTGTTGAGGAGGTGGAGGGGACGCGGTAGCAGAGGAGAGCGTGTCCAGCCTACACCACCGCTGGCATTTCTATTCCCCATGGATGCCTTTTGACAGCCTAAGGGTTTGAGGGCCATGACAGCGCCCAGCCTGAGCCATCAGCCTTGCCTCTTTCCCCTCTCCAAGAAAAAGGATGAACAGGAGGCCCAGCTCGCACCGGCTGGAGCAGGGAGGGTGCCTGCTGCTGTTGCAGCAGCCAGCTGGTGTCCAGCCCAGCACGGCTCCTTCAGGCTGGTATCACGCTGCTGACTTGCATGAGTCACAGCTGACTTCTTTTTTTTTTTTCTTCCCCTCCTTGTTTGGCTTGCAAGAAGGATCTGTTTTACATATAATACAGTAATCAGGGCTTGACACAAATAGGCAAATGTTATTGTCTGCAGTGGGAATTGCACCTGCTGGCAGAGCAATGGAGGCAGCCCATTATGCACCGGAGTCGATCATTTGTGCAATGAAGTACAACCACGGTTCTTGCTGTGTTCTGTGCAAGTCTCTATCTCAGCGAGTGCACCAGCAGATGTGCCATCATCACCTTTGCAGTCTGTCCTCGCCCCAGGAGCCAGAGCAGCCTCTGTTCCTGCAGCTGTGGCCGTCCCCTCCCAGAGGGGTGAAGACCAAGATGTTCAGCTTAGATGTCCCTGCTTCGGTGCTGGCTGTGTTACAAAGCCAAGCAGCCTTGTCCCTGAGTACTGAGGCTGCACTCTCTACGCAGGACAGTCTTGCTCCCAGGATGTGCAGGATTCTGGATGAATGCCTGGATGTGCAGAGCATCTGGCTCTTGTTTATGGACCTTATTGCAGGAAAAGTGGCAGCAATCTCACCGGCTGAGCAGGTATGAGCAGTGCTCCTTCGGACCAGAGGGACTTGCAGGACTGGCTGAATTATAGGTTGCTCATGTGGAGTCTGGGCTACAGCATGGTAAGATTTCTCCAATAATAATAATAATAATAATAATAAACAGAGCTTGTCTTGTTGGTGCTGGACTCTGGGCTTAGCTTAGCTAAACCAGATCCAGCACCTCTGAACCACTGCGTCCACAGCTTAGGCGAGGGTTGGAAGAGGTGATGTGCAAGGAGAGGAAGCGGGAGACACGCACATTCTTTGTGGAGTGAAAAAGATGAGCACAAATCCTGTAGGAATGCCAAAATGTGCAGGATGCTGCGTGTGCAGGTATTTCTGCTGGGCCAGCATTGAGGGGCAGGGAGGACGTTAAGCTTAAGAGCATCAGCATTATAGCAGGAACAGGCAGATCGTGGGCTTTGCTTGCTGAGCTCAGTGAAAATGCTTGCTTGCTCTGTGCTAGAAATTGCTGTTTATTAGAAAAAAAAAATAAATAATTTTGTGTTGTGATTTACATTTTCTAGCTTAAGAGCAGGGGAAAAAAAGATCCAAATTCTACGAGTTGTGTTTAAAAGGGCTCCAAGCCTTATCCATCAGTTTGTTTGCCGCATGACTGCAAATCTGAGGCTGCAGATTTGCCTTCATCCTTCCACTAGCCAGCTACCATCCCAGACAACAGCCCAACCAGTGCCTAAATTTATTCCCAGAGATCATCTTGTTAACAGGAGAATAGAAATTATACTGAAAATTGGGGAAGAAAGGAGAAGAAGTCTTAACGTAAAGATGTGAGCTCGCTTCACTGGTATGAGGAGCATCCCTCCATACAGTCTTCCCTTGTCTGTGGTCTTGCCCCACGTGGCAACATCCCTCAGCACCTCTCTATGCTCACCATGGTCACCCAGCTGGGCTCAGCTCCTGCTTGCCTTCCTACAGGTCAGGCAAAGCCCCGGGATGGGGAATAGTGAAAGGTTAGGAGGAACAGTCAGTTCCCAGTAAGTGAATTCCTACCACCACCAGTCACAGTCGGGTTCCCTAATAAAGATTCTGATAAGGAAGCTGGAATCCCTTTTAACTTCTGATCCATTCAGAGATAAGCTGGTTTAGACATAAACAAGCACTTCTGTCACTGGCAGCTCTCAGAAACGCAGCTGCAGACCTCTGGCTAGTCCCAGTGAGGGCCTGCCACACTCCCGGGGGAGTTACTTCAGCTGCATCCACATCTGAAGGGAGAAGAGGATGACTTACTCTTTCTCCATGGTAAAGGTCTTTTGCACATCTCTATAAGCTTTGCTGTGAGAAGGAGCAAGGAAAAGATGTAAAAATAAGGAATGACATCCTTCAGCCTTTACCGGGTTTTGAGGTGAAGCGAAGTCACCTTCCTGGGCTGGTTTTCTCCACGGAGCCCTTGGAGATCATTTTTTACTCAAATTGGGAGAAACTAGAGCAGAACTGTGCTGAGAAAAGCATTTCTCTCAGGCCTCAGCACTGCTTGGAGGTAAGAGGTGGGCGAGGGCGGCTCGTCTCTCCTGTACCTCGGCTCCCCTCCCTTGCCTGGCATCCCCCAGCATTGGCACAGGGCTGGCAGAGAGACAGCAGCAGTGGGGCAGCAAAGCCCAGGCTGCAACACAGGGTCCAACACAGCTCCATCCATGACAGCAGAAGCTGGCACTATTTGGCTTAGCCTTTTCTGGGTTATTGCATCTTCCCTTTGAGAGGCTGGCTTTTGGGATAGAATTCCTGGCTTCTCAGTACTCTGATTAGCCCAGGCTGTCTCAGCTTCAAGACACCTCCCCTTTGCATAGGTTAAAACCTCTTCAGTGTCAGTGTCTCTTCTGATACCTCCTACAGCTCCTCATCTGACAGGATTAGCATTCTCTTTTCAATGTTTTTGCTCTTCCTGCTGCTCTGGCCATCTATCTTGGAGGCCACGTGCCCGTTCTCCGCCGGCGCTTTGCGCTCTGCCTCCTGCATCGATTGCTGGGTGTACTGCTGGTACACGGGTGAGAAGTTGTGGATGGCATCCTGCACGATGTCCTGGGGGCTGATGGTCTCCTTCAGCCCACTCGAGATGCTCTGCATCGGGGCGATGTTTGCTGCAAAACAGGGAGAGCAGGAGGGTGATGGGACAGCAGACAATCAATGAGCCCAAGTGATCCAAGACACTTTTCTTTAGAAATTCAAGATCAGGGGCTCATTGTGGGCCACATCAGTTGAGGTTCCAAGTTCCAAGGAGAAGGAAGGCAATCCCAGCTCCATGTTCCAAAGAGGATAGATCCTCTCCAACAGCATTTGGGTAATACCACCATTCCCTAATCCTCCCCAGCCACACCAAGGTCTCCTTACCTGCCCCCTTGTTTTTAGCTTGTGGGCATCATGAGGGAAGAGGGACAAGAAATGGATGGAGCACAGGATAAAGAAATTCCTCTTGTAGCTTTTAGCATCCCATTGGTAATAGGATACTAATAAAGTAAGGGAGGTTTCCTCTTTCCCTAGTCACTGAAGAAAGGAGGAAGTGAGGAAGAGTTACCTGTTGAGTTTTCTTTCTTCTCCCTGTACACGTGGCAGGTGAATGCGTAGCGCAGGGCAATGGAAGCGAAGAACATTTCAATGCAGATGATGAAGTTCTGGTAGCCAGCAGCCACTGTCCCAGCTCCCACCTCCTTCCCATCGATGATCTGAACCTCAGGGATCACCCCACATTTCTCCAGGATTGCCAGCAGTGTCCCTGTGCGGGGGAAGGGAGAGGGATCAGCTCTGCTCCTGCACCCCTGATCCAGGTGGGGCTATGGGAGGAGAAGCGCTGGGTGTCCATGGTGGGACCCACCTTGCCAGAAGGAGAGGAAGATGACGGCCTTGATGGTGATGAACTTGAGGACCGGCTCAAACGGGCGCAGCAGGCCCATGGTGGCGAAGTAGAAGAGGAAAAGGGCGTAAAGGGCCAGGCTGACAGAGAAGTTGTAGATGATGGTGATGTAGAGGTATCCACTGTGGACACTGCGGGCAGAGAGAGAGAGCTGCTGCCCTGGGCTGTGGGGAGCAAAGCATGTGCAACTGGGGGCAAAGAGAGATCAAATGGGGAAGGGGAGGGTGCATAGCTTTGCTGTGGGGGAGTACACAGCCCAGGAGGGGGAGGAGGGCAGAGGTAGCAGCTTCTCCTCTGTTGGTGGGACTTTATTTTAGTTATTATTTTATTTATTATTTTCTTTATTATGGCTCACAGGAGTTTTGTCCCTTTATTGTTTGGGGGCAGTGAGTCTCCATTCCCCGGCACTTTGGGCTCACAGTGCTCTCACTATCCATGGAGCAGCTTCCTGGGGAGACTGGCAGGACACACTGGTGATGGAGCAGGGATCCATCCTCTCCCATTCACCCCCTGGAGCCCCACCCAGCATCCTCACTTGAAGTCTCCGTCGTGGTACTTCCCAAACGCCTGCAGGATGATGGTGATGATTGCCATGAGGGGTTTCACAATGCAGAACTGCAGTGTGGCCTGCACAGGGGAGAGACACAGTGTACCATGGGCAGCAGGACATCCCACCCCTCTGCTCCAGGGACATACACAGAGGAGAGAGCAGTGCTCTGGGGTGAAATATGAACCAGCACAAGGTCTGCAGATGTGAGGGAGTGAGGGCTTCCAGAAGGCAGCTCCCCAAAAGCAGCGTAGCCAGTCGAAGGTGGGGGACCAGAGGGCTTGGGGACAGATGGGTGACAGGATTCAGCCCACAGTGCAGTCCTGGAGAGTGAGACAGCGTCCACGCTAACCTGGGACTGGACAGAGATGGCAATCTGAGCTCTGCAGTGGGAGGAGACCCTGACTCAGCAGTGAGTCAGAGGCAAGGACAGTGAGCAGCCTTGCTGCTGGCCAGGTGCCAGTGAGCTGGTGACCTGCCTCCCTCAGATGAAAAAAGCCTCCAAATCCAGCCTCTTAAGAGAATGATGAAGCTAAGCAGTGGGGAAGGAACTTGGCAGGGCAGTGGGGAAGGAACCTGCCACCCAGAGAGCCCTCATCTGAGGGAAGTGGAGTTGATGCTCCCCATCGGGTACCCACCTGCTTGCAGAAGCGCAGGAACCCAATGGAGTAGGACATACCCTGAAGGCAGCAGGTCCCATAAAAGCAGCTGGACCTGGAAGCAGAAGGTGAGGGGATGCCATTGGAGGTGCTGGGTGGGGAAAGTGGGTGGAGAAGGAACTCACAGGATGCTGGAACTTACGCAATGGGCTTCCCTCGGATTTCTGTCATGATGGTGCTCTCCCCTCCGAGGTACTCGAAGCACAGGCTCAGGAAGCTGTAAATCACGAAAGCTGCCAAGGCAAGGGCAGACATGATCAGCAGGACTGATGGAAGTCCTGGAGGGGGTTGTTTCATCTCGTATTCCTTCCTGCTCAGGTGTTTCCCCATCCAACCTGGCACTGCATCAAGATTTGGGATGCTGGTGGGTGGGAGCCCAGTGAGAGGAGCAGCACGTCAAATCCATCCAACTTCCAAGTGGAGTCAGACACATCGCGCCATGTGCACAGAGTTCATTACAGACACAGCAGCTCCTCTGGGCACACACAGTCTATCCAGGGACCATCTGCATGGAAGTACCTCAAAATTGCTAAGGGGCAGCACAAATGGCTGGTGGCCAGCAAGGAGCGGGTCCTGAACAGTTTTCTTGGACATCCCCACCACTTATTTTTCATATACTCCAAACCCGATGTAATGCAAATGCCCACGCAACTTAGTTCCTGAGGAAGAGAGGAATAAGGTAGAAAAACAGCCTTAATTCTGACAAGTTTCCCTTGCACTTCAACACACCCCAACTCCCCAATTTCTTGGGTACATCTGCCTTGTGTTTTAGAGAAGCTGCACTTCTACCCCATAGGCAGCCAGAAAACCTCTTTCCCAGGACCGTGGTGCTGGGGTCCCTCCAAGACTGTGTCTGAAAGGCACCAGCTTGTGTTCGTCTGTGGGGCATCCCCTCCCTGCTGCTGACAGTGAAGGAAGGGGAAAACTTCTGCATGGAGGAAGGGAGAGTGGGAAGTGAAAGCCATGGAGATTGGCCACTTCACAGTCCAAGACGCTCCAGAGACGGGTCAGCAGGATGAGAGCCCCGCTTTGCCTTCAGCCTCCCTGCCGTGCTCACCTTCATAGCAGTCGCGCAGCGAGTCGAAGTAGACATAGTACTGGTGGCTGCCGAGGAGGAGGAGGCTGAGCCAGGAGTCGAAGGCATAGACGGGCACAATGAAGAGGATGCGGATGATGTAGCGCTGCTCCTTGGGGACGGTGTAATTCCTCAGGTGTGTGTAGATCTGCAAAGTGCCCAGCATGCAGAGTTGTGGCTGCCACAGGTCAGGATGGGAACTAGAGGTGCCCCCAAGCCCACAGGGAAGCTGTGTTAACCCTCCTCTCTGGGGTGAGAGCTCTGCCAGCTTTCCACCACAGACCCATCACAATGAACACACACAACAGGCTCCATCCCAGTCCCTGGGCCAATCCTTTGCATGAAAGCTTGTGGAAATCAGGTTCCTTCCCTGGGCTGTGTGAGGAATGTGCCCTCCCCTGTGCAGCCCCATCCCAGTGCTTGGAGACAGCAGCTTGCCCCAGGGCTGCCTTCAGCAGCACGGACCTGCACAGCCCCCTAAACCATGCCCACTTGGGGTATGCCTCAAGACAGCTGGTGCTGTGCACCCCAAACACCCCAAATGCCCCACTGGGTGTTGCCTCTGGGCAGTGCCAATGCCCTGCAGCCTCTCCTGGCTCTGGCAACCACCTGGGGAGAGTGTGGGCAAAGTCCATCCTAAGGAGCTGCCAGCACCAGGCTCCTGACAGCAGGGATATCGCCTCTGGGCAGCAACAGGAAGAAATACTTACCCGGAGCTGAGTGATTAGCGATGGACTTGGGTACAATCAATAGTTCTGCTCTCACATCAACCCCTGTGCTGAGCCCCATCTCTGCTGCAGCCCATACCTGGTGGAAGGTGACGATGAGTGCTGACCACACGAAGATGCCAGAGATGACCTGCGCCAATGTCGTGGTCAGGAAAAGCTGCTGACCGTCCCGGGAGTTGTTGTGGGCAGTCGTAAGCAGGGCAACAGCTGAGAATGGGGGGGCTGAGGCCAGCCTGGCTGCTGTGCCAGGCCCCGGCGTGCCAGGTGCCAGAGGAGAGGGCACAGCACGGGTGGCATTACTCATCTGCAGGGAGGGAGAGGGAAGGGGAGTGGTGCAGGAAGGCAGGAGCGAGGTGACAGGGAAGGTCCCAGCAGATTTCCCAGCCCACACAGCATGTACAAACCTCCTGTGAGGCTTATCACCTTCTCAGGGTTTTTCCAGGGTGTCCCTCACCCTAACCAGCCCCTTTGCCATGATTGGGTCTGCTTCTCCCAGCAGGAAAATGCAAATATCCTTCAAGAGCAGACCCTCTTTTCCCCGAGGAGGTCTATGCAGTTCCCATGTCTCCCAAAAGACACACACTTCTCCTTCCCAGCTTTGCTCCTTGCTTTCTCAGTAATCACTCCCACTTGAAAGGGAATGATCTGTGCATATCTGCGCCCCTGTGAGTTCACACTTGTGGCTCAGGACCCTTTTCCATCAGAAACCAGAGACTTAAGGGTTAAACCAATCCCTCACCCAGGATAATAAAGAGTCCCTTACCAACCAGCCATCAGGACATTTGTGTCATCTTCCTTGGGAGCCCACAAAACACCAGGTCTCCCCCCAAATTTGGCTCCTTTCATCGTGTGTGGCCTGCCGGGGGCAAAGTCTGGGGCTGCCCAAGAAACCAGACCTTTGGTGTCACCCACATTCTTCACCCAGCTATTTTGAGTTTGTGGGGGTTTCAGTGTGCCAGTAGTGCCAACCCCAAGACCTGAAGGACAGCCAGCAGTTCCTCCTGCACCCAAATTAAGCACAAGGGAGCGAACCTGCCATGCCAGAGGCAGAGCTGCTGCCCTTTGGGGATGCAGAAGTGCTGTGGCATCTCCCTGCTCGGTGTGTGCTCCTCGGAGCTGGCTGCCCCAAGGCACTGAGCATTCCTGGTGCAGAGGGTGGCTGGGCATACGGACACCGTGTACCCTGAGGCTCCAGACAGCAAGGACCAACCTAATAATAAGCAATTATTTATAGGGCAGCTTCGTATCTCAAGGCCAACAGATGCATAAACTGCCATGTTTGGGTTCTCTTTCTGTTAATCTATGGAAAGCTGCTTTCCACCAACAATAGGAGTTTAGAAAACCAACAACCTGCAAGCTGAACTCTAACAATATAGATGCTTCTCAGTGCATTGTTAATAAACAAATATTTTAGCTGCTGGGTAACTATCACCTGGGGTAAAACTGTATGCATGAACTGGAAAGAAGCATAAAAATATCCTCCATAGATAAGAGTGGTAGGGAATGACCTCGGTCCAATTAAACACTGAAAACAAACCAAAGCAAGAGCTGACTCTGCGGCTCCCTGGTCTGCCCTCTCACCGAACCCCAACGTCACAGGAGAGCAAACTCAGCTGGTGTCAGATCAACAGCCCCAAAAATACCTTTCCCCGGCTCCGCCTGGCAGGAGTGGCGTGTAAGCGGAGATGCCCGGGCGGCAGCTGGCGAGGCCCCAGGAGCTCACCCCGGAGCAGCTGCGCCGCGAGCGGGGAAGCGGAGCTGGAGCGGGCTGCGGGGACAGCGCGGCCGATAGTGTTACATAGGCAGCAGGGAGCCGCGTTCTTCCTCCCTGACACCGTCCTGGGGTCCTGCCCAGGCCAGCAGGAAAAAGGATCCCGGGAAAGCCAGGGCGGGATCTGGTCTTTGGACAGACTTGGATGCTGCCGGAGCTGCCTTGTAAACATTAACAGGAGGACAGAGATAGCTCGTGGCACAGGGAAGGAGATGAGAGTCCAGCTGTGCCCCGTTCCCCAGTCACTCCTTCACTCTTTCTGGGGGCTGCCCTGCTGCTGGCTGGGGCTAAATGGCTGGATTTGGCCACTCTTTGCCTCTGCCGGAGCATAATGACAGAGCAGGATGAAAGCTCACTCTTTATAGCTGTGTTTTTCTAGTTACTTTTCTAGTGATCCAGCTTACTCCCCAAGACATGGCAGAGAGCTGTGCTCTTCACTAGATCCATTTATTCTGTTTTCAACCCAGTGCTGTGCCACAGATGCTCGGCCCAAGACATCCCATCTCCTATTAACTTTCCCAGCCATCACGGTGTGAGCACAGTGGCACCAACAGCCAGTCCTGGCAGCCTCCCCGACATTGTCACACTCTGAACATTGCAGAGCAAGTCATTAAAAGCAAAAGCCCCGGTGCCGCTCGGAGACAGGGCTCCCAGCTCCACAGGTAATTAGATCCCGGCCGTGCAAGCTAGTCAGGCAATTCAATGCAGTTAGAGAGCCATTTGCTTCCAAAACAAAGGCAGCAAGGAGACACCGGGAATAATACCAGCTGCAAAATTCAGCTCCTCGATGGGACTGAGCCATATCCAATCTGTCTGTTTTCAGACACCTTGCAGGTACCTGCCATACAGTGTCTACTGTAGACACACACTCCCTGGGACATTAGAGATGCTAAGTGAGAACTGAGAAGACAAACTGAGCAGTGAAGCTTGTGTTCAGGCAGGCCACCTGCAAATGGGGCTTTTCACCTTGCCAGGGATTCCCCTCCATCTGCAGGCTGCCAGAGCCCAGACTCTCGGCTCACATCCCTTCCTGTGTCCTGCAGCACCTAGGACAAATCCCCATCTCAGCGGCAGCCCCCTGTGGGGTGAAGCAAGTCAGCATGGAAAGGTGAGCCCTCGCAGCCCCCCAGCAGTACCTCTGAAATCCCTGACCCACATCTCAGGGAGGGGAGCATCCAGGCTTAGCCCCACCAGAGCAGGAGACATGCCTTTCCTCCTGACTGCTTTCAGATAAAGCCAGGACACTCGGGTTATTTACGGGACCAGCCTCTCCACACCACCATCAGGCCACTCAGGAGGAAGGACCTACAGCACACAGCTACAAATCGCGGCAGGGCAGCATCGAGCCCTCCCTGAAGCCCAGCTGGAGGAGTGGATGACGCAGGCACAGGGCTCTTAGAGGAGGCTCTGCCCTCCCAGCGGCTCCCACAGGTGCTCAGAACCAATGGCTGGGTCAGCCCTGGTTTGTGGGGTTTCTCCCAGCTGCTGTGCACCCCCCAGGGCCCCACTCACCCTTTGGGGCTCCTCCGGGAGGGAGTCTGGCTGCCGTGCACCTGCCTCTGCATCCCCCGTGCCCTCCTCCACCTGCAGGGCTGGAGACTCCTCCTCCGGACACCCTCCCAGCCCTGCCCGCCTGCTGGCCGCGGGCCCTGCCACTGCCCCAGTTACCCTCGCTGCTCCCCGGGTCCCACCAGTGTCCCCCTCGCCTTGGGCCCCGTCAGCGTCCCCCTCGCCCTGCCAGCCCCCCTTGCTGTGCCCCGGGCCCCGCCGGCGCCCCGCTTACCTTACCAGCACTCCTCGCTGTGCCCGGCTCACCCTGCCAGCGCCCTCCCTGCGCCCCGGGCCCCGCGGGAGCTGGAGCAGCAGGTCGGGCTTTGTCCCCGCAGAAAAGCAACCCGACTTACCTTTCCAGTCCGCCGTGCTCGGCACCCACGCCCGGAAAGCAAACACGGATGGAAAGCCGCGGTGCGGCCCGACGCCGCTGCTCCCCACCCCACGTCCTGGGGCCGAGGGCAAGAGCTCTGCCGGGGTGGCAGAGGCAGCTTTCCCAGCAACTGGGAATTAATCCCTACCTGGAGGAGAGCAACGACTAAAAGGCAGGCAGCTGGTGGCACCTTGTGCCTGATGTTTGAGCAGGCCTTTCCCTTGGTTTACTGTGCAGCAGAGAGGAGCAAAGTCGAAGGACCAATTGCTCGTGCTCTAATTTGTTGCACATGGAAAGGCAGCAAGGTAAGTCTGTCCTGGTGGCACATACACAGCCAGGACATGAAGGTGCTTAACTTGTGCCTGGCTTTTAGTTACTAACACTCAGCTCTTTGGGGCACGGCAGTCGTATGCCACTGTATCACCACAGTGGAAGATGCAATTTCCATCCAATTTGCTAACTCATGTATGTTCTCCTCAAGCTGCTGGAGCTATGGACACAGTAAGAGTACCAGTTTTGTGTCAGGAGAGAATCCCTACTAGCAAACCAAGACTGACAATAACTAATACCACATGCATCTCTCAGCCTTCCTAGACAAAAAAAAAGGGAAGTGTAAAAGAGGAAAAATTTATAGTTCTGACAGATGCGAATCTTTGATTCTTGGAAGCACAGTTTGGAAAATTATTTTTAGATGAAGTTTCTTTGCAAGGGCAGCTGGAAGCCTGCAGTGTTTGAATGTATTTTTAAAAGAGTTTCATTTCTCATAATCCCTTTAAATGCTGTAAATAACCCTTCCTTCAGAGAAAAGAGTCCTTTCGAAATCCATTTTCTGCTTTTCTACTTCTAGGGGATTTTTTAGCAACAGAAATGACCCGGCAGCTGGATCACCGTGGGGCGGGCACAGGCTCTGTGCTGATTCTGCTGTACCAACTGGTCTTAGCACAACTCCTCCCTGCCCAGAATCCAAGACCTGGCCTCCGTCTGTGCTGTCAAGTTCATAAGTGACTAAAGTGTGTAACAGCTCACTTAAAAAATTACTACTTATTGTTGTTTATTACAAGAGGTAAAAACAAATGTCCTTTCCAAGCATAAGGCAAAAGTTTGACTATTAATCTTTGCATCAGCTCGTACAACTTAATCTGACACTTTTTGTAAATGACTTGGCAGAAACAACCCTGTGTAAGCCCTCAAACCCTCTGTCCCCACGTCTCCTAAGACAGATGCTCACTGCAGGTGATCAGCCTATGGATGTTCTGTTTCTCCGGTGTGTGGGTACCGTGCAATCCAGTGGCAGAGACTATTTTCTTACCACTATTTTGGGTTCCTGTCTTTCACCCTGACATTAGCTTTCATAAAATTAGCAGAGCATCATTATCTGCCTCTGTTAAAATCAGAGTGAAAGTAGAAAATGAATTCAGACTACATCCAGAAAGGAATGGACATAAGGACAAAAGCAGCCATCTAGGACTCATTTCCTTAAAAAAGGCAAGAAAATCTTTCCCATTATAAACTGTTGATTTTTTTACCAAAGTTGTATTTCAATTGAAGTGATTCTCACAGAGCAGAAGAGAAAACAGGTAACATTTGATTTGACAATGTTTCTTTTATTCCCTCTGCACTGGGTGTTCCCCCTTTGCGGTATGGCACAGCTACAGAGCTTGGCATCTGCTGCTCCTCAGGACACATGGGCAGAGCCCAGCCCTTTCCCAAATAAATGACCTACCCAACATGATAAAAGTAGCACTTCTCTCCCATGTTGAGACAATTGCTCTCCTCTCACCACTGTCTATATGGACTTGCAAACCTGTCCCAGTAACAAAACCCACAAATGTTCTACACAGTAGAGAAAAATTCATGAAATTCCTCAGGACGTCCAAAACCACCACAAAGACATTCCATCATTTTCATTTCTAGTCCTTTTAAATAGGTGGTGATGAGTCATAGACTCAAGATCATTTCCTTGAATCCAGATGGCACAACTTCACCACACTTGGCAACTTCGGATCACTTCTCGTAGAGCCAGTATTCCTTCCATGGTTTTGTCCTTTAAAGCCATGGCGAGGAGAACAGGTTTGTTCCCAGCTTCCTGCGACACGAATGCCACCAGGTTTTTGGCACAAACATGAACGAGGGGCTGAAAAGCAAAGGGGTACAGATGTACATTCCAACAGATGGGAGAGCCCTCCCGCAGGAGTTAGGAGAGGAAGAGTCTGGGAGTGACGTGGAGAACCTGTTGATCCTGGACTCAGACTGAGCTCGGTGTTTGCTGAGCAGTTCCAACACGGTCAGCAAAGGCAAGCCACGGGATAGGGGACTTTAGAAAGCACTTTCTCAACCAGCTTAAAAGGAAGAGTTTGGTCCCGTCAGTGTGCCAGCCACCCACACCACCCTGAAACAACTTTACTGGAGCTGCACTTGAATTGAGTTCAGCACTGTCTGGAAAACTTGGAAACTCAGTACGGAGAATCTTTCCTTCCATAATCCTCCCACCTGAACTATGGCACCAGTGTTAAATTATATGAAATGCTGTGGATCCAAATGTCTTTATTTCCTTCACAGCCAGGTTTCTAAAGAAGTTTGCAAGTAGTTTTTTTGTTTAAAAACTTGTTCTGAAGAGGGGTTGTTCCACTGACAAGCTCTGGAAAAAGCTGTTATTTTTTTAATTCCTAGAGACCCCCAAATGGTGTTATACATGCAGTTTTTGTATGCCTGGTGTTACAGACGTTGCTTTTTATTTTAATAGAATAATGAAAACCATAAAAAAGTAGTGTGGCTGAAGGAGGGAAAAAAAAGGGATTTAACCTTTTCCATGAGGTTTCTTTAACAAGAATAGATCAGTACAGCATGACTATTTCACTTGGAAGGCACCTACAATGACATCTAGTCCAACTGCCTGACCAATTCAGAGCTGACCAGGTTACAACATTATTCAGGGGATTGTCCAAATGGCTCTTAAACACTGACAGGCTCAGAGCATCAACCACCTCAAGCCTGTTCCAGTGTCTGACCACCCTCTTGGTGAAGAGGTGTTTTCTAATGTCCAGTCTCAACCTCACCCAGCACAGCTTTGAGTGACCCAGCTTATCCAGGTTTTATTTACACCCACAGTTGTGTATCTGTCAGAAGGATGAGTTTGCTTGATTTTAGCTGCTGTTTGGAAGTGTGCAACATCCCAAAGAAGGATGTTAACAGTGACAAGCAGGAAAGCAGCAAACTAGTGAAAGTCTTTTCTTGAAGTTTAGATCAGTTAAGTTAGCTAAAATTATTTAAAAATAGAATGGAACAAAGTAAACATAGCACTTCCCATTTCCAAATAAAACACAAAATAAGCTTGGGGGTGGAGGTGGTCAGCATTAGCAGATATCAAAGGAAAGAAAGCAAAATATCTCCCAAAAAGGGAAGGCTATTGCTCAAGAGAAAGAACTCCACAAAGAGAAGTCATGGATAGAATCAGGAACTTGTGTTGCTACAGCTTTTCTAGTTAAAGCTAGCAAGTAATATGTGATAGCTTCAACCCTGATGCAAAGCCTCATAATCTTGTAGCTCTGTAACTTTCTGTTTTAATGTTTGACCAGTTGATGCTCTGCAAAACACAACTGCTTCTGCTTTCTCTCTAGCTTTGTGAAATGGTCGATAAAAACCTCATTTTGTTGAAGCAAAACAAATTAAACTTTATCAAGGGAAGGTGCTGGCAGGCACACTTGGGAGTGGGCAACTAAATTCCATTATAGGGCTGGCATAGACGGGGGAGGATGGGGGTGGGAAAACAGACCTGAAAAGGAAAACAAACTCAATGGAACAGAAATTAAAAAAGGCTATCAATGGCTGCATATTTAATCTTGCAACCCTTAAATCAACAGAACTTTATCAAACTTTCCATAAACATGCAGAAGCAATCCATATCCTGTAGGACACAAAACAGCAGATCGCCAAACCACTCACGGTTAGTTAAGCTTTTATGTCCAAGAGCAGACGAGCGCACATACTTTTCTGATGAGCCCCTCTTTCCTCATTTTAAAATTAATCTTATCACTATTCAAACACTGCTTAACTGCTGTGATTCATCAACTCCCTGGCAACTTGCACAGCCCCACCTACTACATTTCCCCCTTATCCTTGCTGCCTCTGTGCTTCGCATCCGCTCTCACCTCACCTCATCCTTGCCCAGCAGCACCTTCGTGGTGAGCGAGGGCCTGCCCACGTTGTCGCCGATGGTGTTGGGGTCCACGTAGACGATGGTCCCCATCTTGCCGTACTGTGTGACCACCACGAGGACCGAGTTGGAGAAGGCCGTGCACACCACCTCCGTCGGCACCCCGTGCACCACCTCCTCTCGCTGCTTGGACGTCACGATGGGACTCGCTTCCATCGCTTCCGAAAAAGAACAAAACGACAACAACAGTATGACAACAGTAGATTAAAAACATGCGCTACGGGCTACAAAAAGACCGAATCCTTCCCATAATTTGAAATACCCACGGTTAAATTAGTTTCAGTGCAAACCCGCATCCCTGACTGGGGGGGACTTCGCAGTCCCGCAGCGATGGCATCACTGCCCCCGCATGGCCCCGCTGCCTCTGACAGGGGCCCCGCTAACGAGGGTAGCCAGTACCGAGGGGGAAACCTCGAGCCCTGCTTTCCACCCCGGCTCCACCAGGCTTTTCCTGAGAGAGACATAGAGACACGGAGACAGCCACCCCCCATCCCGCCGGGCCGCGGCCCTCACCGCCCCTACCCTTGCCGGCCCCGCCGCGCCGCCGCTCTCCGCCCAGGCCCGCCCCGCCGTGGCGGAAGCGGCGCCTTTCTTTTCCTTTCCCTTCCCCTCCTTCCCTCTCTCCCTCCCGCAGCCGGCGGGGGGCGATGGCGCAGGGCAGCCGCTGCCCTCACGGCCTGTCCCCTCCCCTTCCCTCAGCGCCGCCGCCATTACCCGCCGCGCTCGCGCGCAGCAAGGCGCCATCTCCGCATCCCCCCCGCTCTCCTGGCGGTCCCTCGCTGACCCCAGGCAGAGCTGCCGCACCCGGTCCCTTCTCCGGGGATGATCCCCTTCTCCGGGGATGATCCCCTTGCCCCCGTCCGGTCTCCACGCCCGGTTTCTCCCCGTTTCACGCCGGGAGTTGGGGAGGAGTCACAGGGCAGGACCCCCCTGCGCCATGAGGGGGTGGCGTGTGAGGGGCCGGGTGACCCTGGGGGCCTGAGAAGGGCTGTGAATGTTGTTTTTCCCTCAGTTTCCCCATGGGATACGATCGCTCTCACTGCTGCGTGTTGTTAGGCCACACTGTAAGATCCCGAGCGTGCTTTCCCATCGAAATAAAATCGGCTTATAAAGGGGGCTTGTGTAAAAGAGGCAGCTTTTTAAATAGGCAGACAGAGATAGGACGAGATGAATGCTTTTAAACTCAAAGGGAAGAAACGTCTATTGGCTATTAGGAAGAACTTCCCTATTGGAGTGCTGAGGCCCTGGCACAGGCTGCCCAGAGCAGCTGGGGCTGCCCCATTCCTGGAAGTGTGCAAGGCCAGGCTGGACAGGGCTTGGAGCACCCTGGGATGGTGGAAGGTGTCCCTGCCCACGACAGGGTGAGACGAGAAGATCTTTAAGGACCTTTCCAACCAAAACCATTCTGTGATTCTATGAAAACAAGTCTGGTTTTGGTGATGAAAGTGGCCTTGCCATTAGCTGAGCGAGCACTGGCAGATGCCCAATGGAGCTGTACTGGGGGATAAAATAAAGACATCTGTGTGGGGAGAGTGAAACCAAATGTGTCTGTCCCAGGTGCAAACATTAGTTTCTATTAATTATACCCAGTTAATACAGTGCTAATTTTTTCCTTTGAAATACAGGTACTCATGAATAAAAATTTTGTATTCTAATTTATACAAAGCCCTGAAAGTTGGCATTGCCCAGAAGTTTGCAACCTCCCAGACTCCTGCAATTGCTGCATCTAAAATACAGTCAAAACCTGCATTACCATGTTTTAGCTCTCCTTTACCAGCATCCTCACCACATCCCAAATACCCTGGCCATGGGTACAG
Source organism: Promerops cafer (assembly GCA_013398275.1). NCBI lineage: Eukaryota > Metazoa > Chordata > Aves > Passeriformes > Nectariniidae > Promerops > Promerops cafer. The sequence continues at coordinate 258,401 of VZSE01012163.1, forward strand.
CAATAGCTACCTGACCTGTGGGTTATCTGTTCAGGTAACATCTCTGAAGGACCTCATGAACACTTCTTTTGTTTGTTTTGCATTAAAAGTTTTACCAAAACTTGATTACAGGAGGAACACATAAACCTTGTGCTGAGAATCCTTTAAGGCACCGTTAGAGAGCAGCAGAGGTCCATGGAAAAGCTTTTAATTCAGCAGGTTATTTTTGTGGTTAATTCAAACAGAAAGACTCAATACCTTTTCGGTACTCTTTGCAGTCTGGCAAATAATCTGTTTTCCAGCACTGAATAAACAGCATTCCTCTTTCTTGCTTACCACAATCACTCGAGGCTTTGCCTGTTTGACAGAGATAATAGCAGCTATTGTCAGTAAAACCTCCTGACTCATAAAGAAGTTTATTCCTGCTCTGCCTTCTCCAGAGGGTAACTTTACTTCAGGACACAAAGGACTGGATTCTTCCTGCCATCCTCGCCAGACTTCATTTAATTTTTTACATGACAGGAGAACAAAGGGTGTCCACTGTAGTTCAGATTTACGTGGAAACACCATTCTTTGCTGTTTTGCATTAGTTTGGACAAAAAAGAAGTTGTCTTTCACAGTTTCAGTCAATTGGATGTCTCATTTTGGCATGTAGCTGAGGTGGGATATAACAAACTGAGGTAACTGAGCACTGAATCCTCATCACTGAAAGTGAATACATTAAAGAAATGAACTGAGGAGAAGACTCCTGTTGTTTGTGTGACTGAGGCAGGGAATGGGGATTTGAGAACACACAGCAGGACAGGTAATGGGACCTTTCCTGGGGGGGTCTGTCTGCCTGTCATCTGCTTCCCAGCATATCTGGCTGAGAAGGATCTGTATCCATACTCACACTCCTGGTTTCTATAACACTTTTCTTCCATAGATCCCTGATCACATTGCAAACATTATTACATTTAGCTTCATAAACTGTCTTTCATCGTAACAGATGGTTAACATAACCCATTTTATGGTTCGAGGGAAATAAAGAATCGAGACCGACAGCAGTTTCAGAGCCATCAAATCCTCAGCTGGAGATTTCACAGGATTTCAAGATCCCTTCTTCCATTCCCATGCACTTGCTGCCAAAGAAACGTAAGTTGTGCATGTCACTGTCTCAATTATAAGAGAAAATCAATGACTGTGCAGCCCCATACCTTGACAAGCAAAACTACTCCTAATATTGCAGCTTAATACCTTTATTATTATTTATTTGAGCAGTTTCGTACTGCTTTTCTTTTTAAACTACTTAAGTGCCTCTTTGTGTGTAGAATTGAAGGAGGCTGCTTTTATATTAGTCTTTGCATTTATCTGAAGTGATTTTATAAGAACATGTGTGTAAGATCCACGGAGCATCAGAAATATTTCCCGCTACTCTCGAACATCGACGCGCAGTGTTTCAGGACACCCATTAATAATCCCTGCTCTGGGGAGTGCCTCACTATCAAAGTGCTGGGTTGGTTTATTAGTTTACAGGTTATTACTTCTCTAGTTTAGATTTCTCTCTTGTATCTTTTATGATGCAGAATATAGACTGTGAGCTGGAACCTCAGGTGCAGCTGGACTCTGGGCTGCGCAGCCGAGGAGAGAGGAAAGGAATTAGTTTGCTCCCTGATGCAGGAGCTGCTTGGGAATTATTTTGACCCTTGTTATAAATCAGGTACATGAAGTGGAGCTGCCTGTGAGTACATTCCTCGGGCCAGACAATATCAGGACGCTCCTCTTCTCCTTATTACTGTCACAGCAAGGTCGGGGGTGTGGGTGGTGCGGGGTTGTGTGAGGGCTCTCTCTATGGGGCCATTGTAAAAGGAGTAGAAGGAATGGCAGAAATTTACCTCCTGGATTTCTCCTTTCAAGCGTTTCTCCCACTGCATTTAATTAGTCTGGAAGAGACCGTGTTCAGGAAATAATAGTGAATCGAGGCCCTGGGAGAGGAGCACACCTGGGGCTGTTTAGCCCCAGCAGTCGGGTCTCCCTAGCTGGCTCTCTGCAGCCAGCAGAGAGAGGCTTTGGCATTTGGTGCAGAGTGGAAACACGGCTTTGAACCCGACTGTCTGCAGTCAGGAATCACCCCTGCTGCACGTGCAGTTGGTTGGTTTAGCTCTGGGTTTTAGAGCTCCTCCTGACAGAGGTACAGAGCCTGCCAAACACGACCACAGCCCGGCTGCCTCTGCATGTGAGCAGAAATGGGACATCAGGTGTGCAGGGGAGCCTGAGGTTGGAGTGTGAGCAGCTGAGGAGTTCAGATGTGTCCAGGATTAGGAGATACCTGAACAGCATCTCAGGGTTAAAGCTCTGAGGCTCTCAGTTTATGTGCTCATATTTTGAAGGAAGATGAGGGGATTCCGGCTCTTTTGTGCGTTGGTCCCTTTTCTGTGCTCCCCAGGCTAACAAGATTATCAGTTCTTATTCTGAGAGACAATTCTAAGAGATTTGCTTTGTTCTGAAGTTGTCCCCATGGCTCTTATTGTATGGAACATCTCTTATTTCATTGACTGTGTGAGAGGAAGGCTCAGCCAATCCATCAGGCATTGCAGAACTACTCCAACCTATTTTGTTGCAGATGAAACATTTTTTTTTTCCCAGTGTAGAATTCAGACAGCAAAAAACACAGTCTTAGAAGAAAAAACAAACGAAACACTTAAACCCAAGTTGTTCCCTTTCTGAGTGAGCTGCACTCAGCTGCACATCTGAAATAGAAGTGCTGGATGTGCTTACGTGCCTGAGACTGTCAGGTCATGCTATTGTTTTGGTTTCTTGCACTTGCAGCTTAGTAAGGAAGCAATATGGGAATGTTCATTAATGTTTGTGTCAATAGTAACAGCCCACATATGAGCACTAGCAGATTTTCCTGAGAAAGCCCAATGCACAGGGTAGGATTTAAAAGCATGGCAGTAAGCCAGCATGCCCTGGCTGGGCCTGGAAACATCTAGGTAGCAATTTGACTGGTGCTCTGTGGAAGTTTTTTTTAGTCAGATTTAGCGACCTATAAATAGAGGAGTACTCCAGCTCTTGTAGGACTTTTTTATGCTGTGTCATTGGTGTTTTCTGAGCTGCTCTGCAGCCTGGGGGAGGAGGATTACAGATCCATGGGGCTGAGAGGAGAAAGGAGCAACCTTGGTGCTGGGGGAGAATTTTGGGAAGGGACTCCTGCTGAGATTGCAGAGCCTGGCAAGAGCGAAGCAAGTCACACCTGCAGACTTTGCTGAAAACATTTTCTGGGGTGCTTGATCTCAAACAGCCGTGGTTTTCATATATTCAGTACCCTTAAAACCAGCACATCTTAAATTTCTTTGCAAAAATGTCTCCAGAAATTATTTCAACAACCACTGAAATGAAAATGACATTCTGTAAATGTGTGAGATACACCTCCAGAAATACTCCAGACTACCTAAGAGAGCTAAAAGAGCTCCAGCTACCTAAAAGAGTCAGGATTACATCAGGCAGTCAACCTGGTGCTGTCTGATGATAATTTTATCCTCGATATTTATCATGAGATAACAGCTGGCTGTTCTGGGCACTGTAGGCAGGGGGTATGGAACAGACAGAGTCATCATGAGGCAAGATTGAGTTTGAGTACTGTTTACATAATTTTCATTTGTCAAATAACAGCCCTTCATAGATCACAACCATGACAGCGCCTGTGGATGGTATCATCCATCAGCAGATCTACTCTGTGAGCAGCAGAAGCTTTGTATTGCTGCAATGGCCAAAGGAATTATTTCCATGGATCAGTAAATACAGCAGTAATTGCCTTCAAGCTCACTATAGTTTATGTAGGAGATTTTCAGGTGCTTGTGATGGTCTGTCAGATGGAAGACAACATGCAAATGGAGTGGATTGTAAAAATTACTGTGGCATAGCTTCTAAGAGTAAAACTCATACCTCTCTGTCCCTGAGAAGTGTGAAAACACAGAAAATAACTCCATGGCTCTTGCAGAAGTAACGAGAATGTCAGAGTATTAGTATGATGCTAATAGTATAGTCAGTCCTATAAATCACTTAATTGTGACAGCAAATTAAATAGTGTTGTTGTCTAGGATTCACCCACAGTTAAAATGATATATCTTGATGAGACAAATGCCTTCTGTGCTGCCAGTAATAAATTAGCTCCTCTTTCAACTGAGAAAACAATTAAAAACTTGGTTGAAAAGGGCATACTTTCTCTGTGGCCACTGATCCCTCAAACTCTGGAAATAATAAAGTGGTTCTAATAGTTGTTCATTGTTACACAGTTGAAAGAGGAAAAATCCATTGCCTCATTATCTTCAAGACAGTTATGAAATTACATTGGGAATATTTGAAAATGTAAGAGGCATCTAACCAAATGGTTTCAACTTTGACAATGTGTCATCATTTGCAGTTCATAATGCTGCTGTTAACTTTTGGAGATATCAGTCAGTGCACACAGTGGAAAATGAGAATAAATATTTACCTTGCATTTATATACTGCATAAATAACAGCAAAGTACACAGTAGACAAGTCATGATTCCATTTTGAGGGTTGTGTAACAAAAGTTTCAGAATTACAGGAGTATTCATTTTGCAGCACTCAAATATGTGGAAACATTCAGGCAGTTCTCAACAAAATGGGCAACAATGCCTTGCCAATGAAACAATACCAAAATGATTTCTGGGTATTATGAATTACTTCTGAATATTAGATGAAAATTGACCTCATCTGATTTTTAAGTTCTTTATAGGTGTCGAAGATATTGAAGATGGTGGAAAGGCCTGGTGTCTGAATGTCTCTTTCATGATACATTAAATTTGTTTGCCATCTAGTCAAAATTATCATCCTCTCTGGTGCTTAAGTTTAGCACACAAAACTGAAGTCACAATAAAGAATCCAAGTCAGCCTTGCATAAAGACATTCAATGGCAAGGCAGGAGAATGCAGGCAGGTGTCCTTTAGCAGGCCATAGAGACTCAGATTTCTGTCTTCATCTGCTGATACTAAGCAGACTCACTGAAAAGGTGTGAGATTTTAGGAATCTGGGAGCTATACTGAAGGACTTACCTATGACAGAAGATTGGAAATACATTTATGAAGATTATTGTGATTTGAAAGATTTTGTGAGGCACATGCATATACTTCAGGAATTTGTTTTTAGAAGAGTTTCTAATCCTGGTTATCTCCATTTCAGAAAGCTTGTAGAGTTTGCTACATCTCCTCCTGTGTCTAGAGAGTAATCAAATAAATATTTCCTCTTGGAAACAGATTTAATATTTCAAAGCCCTGCAAAATATTGAGTGTGTTAAAGTTGAAGTTCAAAGTTAATTTTAACTGACCACATAAATTCTTTTATGAATCAACATAAAAAGAAACAAGTACTGTTTGTTAGTGCCATTCTAAGTAATGAACTGAAGTTTGTGATAATTTAATTGTGCTTTTGATGGACTGTACAAATGTACTCTTAGAAGAAAATGCAATTATATACTGGGGAAAATGGCATTAAAATGGAGTATTGTCCCTTAGTTCATAGGTGCTTATCTCCTGTTTTTGCACAAGAAACACGATAATTAAGAAAGGCAGATATGCTATCAACTTTTAAAGTTTCATCCTGGAAATGAGGTTGGAATATTCCATGAGGAAATCAATGTCATATTCCTACTCTCTTCTGTCTCAGTAAGAAATGCTCTGCCTAGATTCTTCTTTGCTCTGCATTTGCAATTCTTCTTCTGTATCTTTAGGTGACTCTAGGCTGAGCTCATGTTTTTGTTCTTTTCATGTGAGCCTCCTTTTCTAACCCTTCCAAGAGCATTTTGGAACTAGTTTGCCCTGAAACCCTGAGATCTGAGAACATTGGAGGATTAGGTTTAAACTTGTTAGACTGAATTAACACCCCTGCCACATGATTCTGGCCTGTGCCAGTCCTTCTAATCTTGTTCAGAGTTTAGGATAATTTGTTTAGTAGGGCTGATCAGCTGGAGGTTAATTCAATTGGACTTTGGTTATTTATTCATGCCCAGATTTGCTAAGTGTCACAGCAGATGCACGAGGTCTCTGTTACAGTTATGAGATGGCTTCATTAGTGTGACGGAGAGTCCAGCTGGGTGGCTTCCTTTCCTCAGTGCAGTAACTGGCTGTCAGGGCTCTCTCCAGTGGAAAAAACTCCTTATGTAACATCTCCCTTTCATTTGTGTCACAAGTGTATTGATTGCAACCTAAAAGGCACCTCTCTGTTCTGATTGCTGGGATTGCTGATAAGCTTTCTCAGAAATGTCAGTAGTATCCCAGCTCTAAATTTTCAACCGATACCAGAATTGAAAAGAAAAGCACTGCAGTGTTTTGAAAGCCATTTATTATTAATTATGTGTTTTCATGTAGGATTTTGGTCCTTCTCACTTCAACGTCTACTTTCCTCTTGATAGAGGTGCTGCCAGTGCTGGGTTAGAAGGTGGTCAGTCTTCTGCACTGCCCAGGATTAACTACCCAGAAATGAAAGACAAAAAAGAAGAAGAAAATTCCATCCTACTGAAACCTCTGGAGGAATTTAGGTTGGCAGAATGTTGTAACTCAAACTGGAATGTGGCCAGAACACCAGGATTAATGTTAGCACAAAATGCCATTTGATTGCAAGTGTTCGGATAACCTTGGATGAAAGTGTGAACTGAAAAGAGGCTCTTCTAACAGAAAAGGGCTCCCTGATGTTGGCTGGGACTTTGGTTTGGGGTTGACTCAGAGAATTTTTGCTCTTTGCTTCAGCAGATTTTGAGTGGGACAGCTCTTGAATGGTAACAGATCTCCCCTACACAGCATGCAGCACAGCAGATTATTTCCGAGAGAGAATTCCATGCCATAGACTAATGTCTCTTTTTAGAGATGTTTCCTGATACATCATGCAAGCAGGACAAACAGGAGCTTGACAGGAGACTTGCTAGGGGAAGGTCCTAAAGATTAGGAGGCAGGACCAATGTTCAGTGTTGAGAAGGCACTGGGACAAACTGAGCTTCTGCAGCCACATAAATGTGGAGTAGCTATTTATGTCATGGAGTTGCTCCTGAGCAAGTGAGACCATAATTTGCCCCATTCTTATTTTATTCTCCTCTCTGGTTGTTTCTACTGTTAGTCCTCTGATACATGTTATGGCTTGGGCTGGCAAAACCAGGTAGTTTCCAGCTAAAGCTTTGATGATTAAGAGCAATGTTAAACAAACTTTCTTCTGTTCTCTCTCATTTTTTTTTTTTCAATTAAATTGTAAATCTGTGCTGAGGAACAACCATTAGCTTCCAGGGAGTGAGAAGTGTTCCCACATGCTTGGCCATCTTCAGAAAACCCTGTCACAGTTACAGACCATGAAATATGGTTTCCAACAGAACAATGTTCCCCAAACCAGCTGGGAGCAGCATTACAACTCGGCATTCTTTGCAGAAATTTATTTGCTGTTGACTTGGAAGCCACGTTAGAGCTTTGGAGAGGAGTTTCTGCTTTTCTACACAACAATGCAACGAGGATCCTGCAGCATCAGCTCCCACAGAGAAGCTGAAAACAGCAGGACTGATGTGTCTGTGGCCATCCTTGTCCCCAAACCTGCTGCGGGAGGGGATGGCCCTCGCACTGGTCCTGGGTCCCACATGCCTGCACAGGGGAAAGGAAGGCATCCAGGGAGGATGATGAGGCAACTTGCCATAAATTATGAAGGGGGCTGTATCTGCAAAAGCCAGTGTGTGTTCCCAAGGAACTGTATCCCTGTCTGGAGGAGGAATAGAAGTGTGCAGCTCCGTCTCTGGGCACTCTCCTGACGCTACAACTCCTCCTTTACAATAAGGCAGGAGCTCCATGCAACAGGAGCAATCCTTACAGGGCTGTGTGTCAGCTGCATGCGTGGACAAGCTTTATGTGAGCATGAGACTTGCTTTGCTGTTTGGTTTTGAGGGCAAAGCACATTACTGCTGTTATGTGGTATGAATGTGACCTAAACTTTTTAAAGTGGAGCTATTTTCCATTCTACCTAAGCTCCACTGATGTTATCCCTTGTTTTCCATGAGAAGACACTGATTTTCCCTTTTTCTCCTGCTCAATCGTCCCATTCCTTTCCTGCAGCACTGAAGACTTGTATATGAGCCAAGATATGATTCCTCTAAGAATATACTTAATTTAATATTCCTTTTTCCAGCCTTCATTATTTTTCATTTATAGGTTAACCAGCACCTGAGATGCTCAGTGCTTTCCCTAACTTCGTTTTGACTAGTTAAACTTTTAAATTAAACATTTTTATTCCCCTCTCATTCAGTTTGAGGGTTATTGTATAATTCTGCATTTAAAAAAAACAGCAAATGGAGAAGTAATCACAGATACGTTTTGCTGAGAAGAGATAGATGACAGAAAGGATTGAACATACTATCCCACAGATATTCCTGCATCTGACAAAATAGGCCAAACTTTTTCTTTACATGGCTCCACCAGGGATGAACAAGCCTCAGGGGCTGTAAGGAAGACCACGTGCTGACTTTTTGTTTCATCTAGTCCCTGGAACATCGAATATGTGCTTGATATGCAAGAGTAGGCTGAAATCTGCAATCAGCTCCACGAGTGTAATTGAATCTGAGTCAGGAGAAGTGACACCTGCATGATGAGGAAGGGCATTCATTCAGCTCTGTTCAGGTCTGTACCAGCCTACTCGTGTGGACAGAGTTCAGCATGTACTATCTTGGGCTGAGGGATCACACAACTGTGCTCCAACAATCACCTCCTATATATATTTCTACCACGTGCTGGACATCTCGGTGCTGTGCTGCCAAGTGCATGAGCACAGCCCCTCTTCCCTACATCTCTGCTCTGTGCATGCACAGCAGCCAACAGCAGCACATTGGGCTTACCAACATGAATGGGGCAAAACGTGTCGTGTGACCCCCATGTGGGGCTGCCTTTCCTTCTGAAAGATCACTGCTGTCTTGGGGACATCAGTGTCAGCCCAAGGAGTCCCCTGTTACTGCAGGCAAACGTGACAGAGCTGTGCGGGGTCTGTGGTGCTGTGCATCTCACCCCCCTGCTCCTCATGGCCAACATTAATAACAAGACTTGGCACAAAAGACTAAAAGTCTCAAAGACAGCACATGAAGAGAGAAGGAGAGACCAATGCATGTCGCCACTGCCTTCAAAGGAAGCATAAGAGGAGAAAATTCCTAGGTGATCTCTTCATGTTATCACCAGGAATGGTCCTTTTGGGAATGGTGCAATGAAGAGCTTGTGAGAAAGTGTTGTTAAAGGAATTTTTGTTGGAAATGTTATTGCGACACATCAGGCCATATTGTTTTGATCACTCCCTTTTCAAAAGTAACTTCTAGGTTACAGTGTTCTGCTTTGAAGATTTTTCAAATGAAGTTGCAGTCATTTCACTTCATGTCGATTTTTTAATCCACATTTTATCTTACATGGGAAAGTGAGTAAAAGAAAACATTTGATTGACCCAAACTACCTGCTGGACATGCTGTTTTTGTGAAAACCTTTAAAATATTTCTTCCCTTTTCTCTATTTGGGTGAAAATCTTAGGATGTCTCACATTTTGGAGAAAGGAAATGTCCCTGGGGAAAGCTGGGCTTTTGGGACCATGTGCTGCAGACTTAAACCCTCTGAAACACAACCTAGGGCTCCTTGGGGGGATCACCAGTGGGATTAGACCTCAAGGAGGGTACTCAGGTGCCCTTAATGGGTGACTTAAATGGAGAAAGCAGCACGTCTTGCTGGGGAGAACAAACAGCCTTGGCAGGTGGCCTTTGTGCAAGACAAGTGCATGGCAGTCCTCCTGTAGAGGAGGGAAATGTGGTGACAGGCACAAGGGTTACGCCCCCTCCAGCCCCTCTGGACTTCCAGTCGAGGCTGGAGTTCCACGTTCCTTCCCTATATAAAGTAGGAAACACCCAGTGTTTCTCCAAACTTTGAGGAATCCTTACCCAAATCCCCTGTGTACATACATGAGTAAAATCAGTTACTGAAAGCAAGAGAACAAAACTACTAGGAAAGTAAGCAAGATCCTCCAGAGAGAGGGATGCAAAATATGTATCCAATAAAACTTTTCTGATGATATCCATAAATACAGAACTGAAGTGCTGGCCCTGCTGTCCTCCCCAGTACCATTCCACCAGAAATGTGTAGCTCACCTCCTGAGTCATCCCCAAGGAGAGCAATAGATGTTATACACTGGAAATAGTTTAATTTCTAACTGGCCCAAGCACAGTTCATCCCTCTTTCATCAGGCGAGAGGAAGATGAAGAATTTTAATATCTCCTAGTGAGATCATGGGACCTCTGAGTCTCTAGGCTTATTCAATGCAGTCAGTGCATTTTGCCAGTTCCATGCAGGAAACTGCATGTGTGGGAGAAGTTGAGCTCCCAGACTCCCCTGCAAGGGCTTGAGAGTGATGATGCTTGTGTAGAAAGTTGGACTTTTCTGTTTGCTCTGTGCAGGACCACGAGGTCTCCATTTTCAGATGAGGGAGACTCTTTTTTAGGCTCATGAGTTTATAGGAGGGTACCCTAATGGCTTGATTTCCACAGGCAGGGATGATGGATTCCCACTTGACTAAACAGGTCTCTAGGCAGATGTGTTTGGTGGCATCTAACACTTCATTTACCCTGGGAGACTGTAGCTTGCTACATCCATTCCTTGATTACTCCCAGCCTGTAAGCTGAGGTACGAAGCTCACAGCTTCTACTGTCCCCTCCAAAATCATTGTCCCAGCATACAGAGAGGGTTGGCTCCCAGGAACCTGCCCTCACCCCACTTTGGTGCCCTGGAAATAAGTTTCCCTGGGAATAACTGACTGATGGCTGCAATTACAGGATGAGATCTTTGGAGCAGATCCAGCCCTCTCTATAGTAGAATCAAAGGGCAAGAAAGATCTTTCAGACATCCTGCAGCTCTGAGGTGGCTTTGCTTTGAACGTAAACAAGAAATACATTTTCATAGCACTTGGAATCCACAAGTGAGAAGGGAAAAAAATATGAGGAAATCAAATGGCTAAATTACTAACTCATCAGAGGCCAGTAGGGATTGTGGTAGTACAAGCTACATTATATTGTCAATTTGTATTGTACATTGGGAACAACAACAATCACGTTATTTTGAAATGAAGAGTAACCTGGAGGGGGAAAATAAACTAACAGTATACCACATGGTTGAGAGGCAGAGAGGATTTGTACTTGGCAATAATCAATACTCATGTATGTCTTCTAATTGAGTCAGCCCAGTCTTCCTCCGGGATGTGACAGTGACAACTGAACTCCTCTTCCCGTTTGATGGATTTGGTTGTGCTGCAACTGTAAATGGAGAGTGCACCAAAAATGGCTTTGGTTTGTCCTCAGCATCTAAGTACCAACTCTGCTGGGTCCCAAATATCAATCAGCCAGGCAGGACAGGGGCACCGATGCTGGGACAGTTGGGGGTCACAACCAAGGACGTATCACCCATCTATCTCCTCATGTCCCCAGCATTCAGCTGCAATTACGTAAAACAAGCATCTTCTAAAGAATCAAATGATCAGTTCTGGTGTCTTTCTCAACAATTTGATCCTTGTCCCATCTCCTAAAATATTTTAAAAATACTCTGCTGCCAGAGGCACTGAGTGGGTTGGTTGATCAGCATGACCCAGTGCTTGGGGATACACAGCTGAAGTGTGTACTGTTCTTTTGGAATCTGAGGTCCTTGCTTATGTGTGCAAATCTGCAGTGGTTGTTGGATTCGAGATGGAAATAATTGCGAGGACTCAGGGCTGTCATCTGGCATGTGGCCAGGGCAGACCCCAGGAGCCCTTTTCTCACATCTCCACGTCTTGGCACTTCCTAACTTGTATTACTTCCTCTGTCCCTCTGCTGTGGCTGGAGGCACATCCAGTTCAAATGAAAGGCTTCCCTTTTCCCTCTTGAAATTGCTGCTTGTGTTGCCAACTCGAGCTCTTCACTTGGTTTGCACTGGGGGATGAGTCAAAGCCCTGGCCTATTCATATTTCACATCATGTGCACATTAATTGGTGCTTTACAACCCAGGAACTTCCTAAGGAGGCACAGATTTGGTCTCTTAACAATTTTACTACAAACACATTTCGCCCCCTTCCTTTTCCCTCTTTGTCATAGATAGGATTCATTTTTTTTCTGGACATGAATCCATTGCCTGAGGTTTCTCAAATCTCTGCTCTGGGACAGTGAATTCTTATCTCTGAGGCAGAGTGGGAAAGGAAAAGTAGTACATGAGGGGAACTGTGACTCATGCAGAAATTGAAATGATGAAGCAGATGCTGCTATTACAAAGACCCAGAGGTGTTCAAAGACCTACTGGTGGGAAGGCAAAAGCCTGGGCTTTTCAGTCTTGAAAGCTTCTGCATTTTGAAGCTTTGAGCACCAGATGAGGGTTGCAGACTCGGGAGCTCTCTGCTTGCCTGCTAAGTCCTTTCCATGTCAGCAGCAGTGCAGCGGAGCCGAGAGCTCAACTGCAGGCAGCGTGCAGCAGATTTAAGATCTGATTTAAGCCTGATCAATAGAAGATCTGTTAAAACTTGAAATGATGCTGCCTTCTTCTCTGCAAGAGGAACTTTAATTTACTTTTTTTTTCCTCTGAAGGGGCTGAATCTGAAGGAAGGGAAATAACGAGAAAACATGCCTGATTTTTCTATTTCAGTGAATGAGTTGAAGGAGGCACCTATGTGTCTATCATCCTGAAAAGCTCCTTGTTTTGATGGAGCCTAAATGGATTTTTCAAAAGACTCTTTGAGTGCTTTGCCCAGCTCTATTGGATACAGTTCTGTTTTGAAGCTGGCACCTTGCCATGTCTATTTATATTCAATATTGCCTTCAAAAATAGCATCGCTTCTATCTTTTCCCAATATTCAGGGCAGTGTGAGTACATAGGATGATGAGCTGGCCTTGCCTTCCCTGTGCTACGGAAAATGCTTCAGGGCAACCCAGACAAGCTCCTCTCCTCAAGGATGGGCAAAATTCTCACATTCCTTTGCCACACAGATAGCATTTTAGACATCACAGAAGGAGAAAAGACCTGTAGACTAACAGGAAAGAAAAATTTACAGCTCTCAACATGGAGGCTCCCCAGCATCCCAAAGTTATCCACCCCAGACCCTGTAAACAGTCCTCCGTGTCTAACCTGATTTGCTCTCACTGCAATTTAAACCCGTGTCATCTTGTCCTGTCTGCTGCAGCTGTGCAGGACAGACTGTTCCCTTCCTCACAAGGTTATCTTTTAAAGGCCTTAAGGACTGAATAGTTCAGCTGAGGGGTAGACAAGGTTAACATCTCTTCTCTGCTACTTGTTAAGCTATGCAAGGAGAGGAACAACTCCTCATTCGGAGCTGCAGGAGAGACCATTACACTGTAACTGCCATTATCCCAGTTCCTTTCTGGAAGAAAAGCCATGCCTCTGTTCATTCCCACCCTGGATGTGAGCAGTTTGTGCCTCCTGCTGAAATGCAGTGCCTGGCTGTTGTCCCCCATTTGCATTTCACCTCAGTATTTGGAGCTGTTTCATCCAACTTGTCTAAATAATTTTGAATTCTAACCTTGTCCCCAAAGTGTCCTTGCCATCCCTCCCCAATCACTCTTGTCTGCATGCATAATAACCCTGCTCCTTCATCCCTCACTGTCTTCCATTCAAGCAAAATGGAGCAAACCCAGGAGAACGTGCAGCCCAGCTGTCCATACAGTCTGGGAGCCATTGGATGCAGCAGATCTGCAGGGATCTGCCATCCCATTTTGTGCATGCCTGGGGCCATGGTTCTTTCACTGCATGCTCAGTGGTTTCAGGGGCACTAGAACAATGGGGCAGAGACTTGTCACCCCACAATTTGGTTGTGAGGCAGCACCATTACATCACGTGGCTGTGGAGGTGGCAAGGCAAGCAGAGGGCCTTTTCCCAGGAAGACCTCCCCTCCTCTGTAGCAGTTGGCTGCAGGATGAGTAAGATGCCCAGTCATGTTGTGACTCCTGAGAAATCCATTATCAAAAGCCTTTTTTCCCTTTGAAGTATCCTCAACTCAGTGAGTGTGCAGCCTTATCTCTCCCTATGCCAAATTCTCCTTAATGAGGTTTATCCAGCTTTGCCAGCATGGCTTAACATTGTCCATCCAGTCTGGCCAGAAAGGATCCTTTATTTTGCTAACATAATTAAAAGCAATAAGACGGCCCATGGTGTGCAGCAATAATGGCATTGATTCTGTAATGCCCCGCAGACAGAGCTTGGGATTTAGAGAAAGTTTCATTCTGTGTGCAACGTTAGCAATTTCCCCAGCTCCCTTCCTGAACAATTTCTCTTTCCATTTCACATCCTATGCTGGAATTTTGCCTCATGCCGTTTACATTAAAAATACATTATACATGTGTTGAAAACATTGAGTTCTATGTTGCTGGCAAGGAAGGATGCTGTTGTGTTTAAGAAGCACTCTCTTATATTATTATCACTTTTGTTTAATTTAGTAGGATTATTTTCTCTAATTCCAAAGCTGGGAAAAGACTCCTGTAAATATTCTTCCCACTAGCCAATTTTTGTGTCATCCAAACCCATGTATAAGCTGACTTGCTTATGAAATGCCACATCACCAATGCTGATTAAAATGCCGATTTCCCTCTGTTAGCTTTCTCCTGTGCTTTGGATCAAAAATATACAAAGAAAAGGTAATGTCATTTAAAAGCACTCTAAAGGGCTTGCTGCAGCACGGGGGAGCTGGGATTTATGCTAGCAACAGAGCAGTGCTAGGCTGGGGAGATATTGAGGTTTCTAAACTCCACAGAAGAGTCACATGGACTAGGAAGAGGGAGACTGAGCAGCTCTGCACCTGTAGGGACTGGGTGTTCAAATGCACTTTACCATACTCCATAAAAAAGCCTCTGAGGGATTTTCTGTGGGTCTCTCTGCTGTCATATCTAAGCACCTTCCTGTACAAAGAGTGTGTCAGGGAGGGGAGTTAAACCCCTGCCTCTGAGCCCCAGAGCTTTAACTATGTGGACATTTCTAGTCTTTGTAATAGAACTCAATCCTGGTAAACTAGAGGCCTGAAATGAGGTGCAATGAGGGGGAATAGAACAGAAATGGTGAGTGTGGGTTGAAATCAAAGCACTCAAAGAAAATGAGGTATGAGAGAGGAAGAGAAGAGGAGGAGAGGAAGAGAAGAGAAGAGAAGAGAAGAGAAGAGAAGAGAAGAGAAGAGAAGAGAAGAGAAGAGAAGAGAAGAGAAGAGAAGAGAAGAGAAGAGAAGAGAAGAGAAGAGAAGAGAAGAGAAGAGAAGAGATAAGCAGAGGGGAGAAAAGAAGGAAAGGGAAGGAAGGAAAAGATGCTGTGGCAGGTGATGTACCACTTGAAGGTTTTGTGTGTAAGACCTGGGATCTGTTTGCATTTTCCAGCACAAGGGATGCTACAGATGAATCCCTGATTGTCAATAAGGGACCAGCATGGGAAGTTGCAGAGAGGAGTTACAGGACAAAAGGTTAAGGAAATTAAATCTGTAGAGGAAAGTAAGGGATATTCAGGCTAAAATATAAGGATGTAAGGAGCTCTGCCTGAGGAAGGAAATACATGATTTTGCTTAATTAGTGACTGACAAAACTGTACCTTGTGGCCATGAGCTGCAAGAGAAAAAAAATCCATTTACATAATTGAAACCCACTTTTCAGCAGTGAGACTGGCTGGGGTTTGGGCCCCGCAGAGGAATTGGGCAGCAGATCACTCAGTGCACAGCATGTGTCCCCATGCAGGCAGAAGGGGCTGTGGCAGTAACGGGCTATGGGTAGGATGTGTATTTGTGCCCACATTTTGTGAGGCAGTGGAGGATTGGATGCCAACATGAGGAAATCTCTCAGGGGGCCGAGTGGCAGCTGCTCAATGGCAGCTGGCAAGAGCACGCTGGGAAGCCCAGCAGAACCACGTGTCTGCACACAGGTGAGCTGGGACAGAACTGTCACATGTCTGAGGGAATGGGCCAGGGAATGGTGTCCCTTCCTCCCTGGGACAAAAGGCAGAGCTTGGGATGACTTCCCTCAGCTGAGACATCCAGTTTGTCTCATTCCAAACCCATCACGCCCAGCAGCACGAGGCCATCAGAGACCAGCATGAGCTGTTGGTGATCCCTCAGCCTTCAGGAACACAATAACATGTCTGTTAGATCTTCTTAAGCATTCACCAGGTCACTGCGTTATCCTTGAGGGAAATAACCTTGTGCTGAACAGTTTGATTGTCTAATACTAATACAACAGGAGAAAACCTATTAAATGTTGGCCTGGAAGGTCCTTTGGGCTTGGAATAGTGTCTCTCTTTCTTTCCTTTTCCCCTTTCCCTTAACTTTTTCTTTCTTTTTTTTTTTCCCCCCTCCCTTTTCTTCCTTCCTTTCCATTTCTTTCCCTTTTTTCCTTTCACCCCAGACCAGAAATGAGCAACAGAAATGAAATTAGCTCAGTTGGTCAGAGCATGGTGCTAATAACACCAAGGTTGTGGGTTTGATCCCTATATGGGCTATTCACTTAGGAGCTGGACTCAATGATCCTTTTGAGTTCCTTCCATCATTTCTGTGATTCTGAAATGAAAGCAGGGAAGCCAGACCTGTGTTGTGTTTCCCTGCTGTCCCAAAGGCTGGCTGTCCCTCATGTCTCCCTCAGAAAAAATCCCTACCAAACATTTGAGGAGTTTTCCTGAATTTGTGCAACAATCTCTTTCTTCTGCTCCTTGCTTGAGGAACGTACACAGCAGGACTGTCCTGGATTGCTTCCCACTCTCCGTGCACCAGCAGCTGGCCAAGAAGAGCTGGCTGAGACCACCAGCCTCTGCAAAGACAAAGACATCCCATCCAGACAATGGCCGAGGTAACACCTGCACCAGCTGTGGCTGATCTCTCCCTCACTTCAGCAGAGTTTCCCTGCCACGGTAGCACATGGCACTTCAAGGGAAGAGCCTCAGGGCTTCTGGCACTGCTGAGACACTGGTGGCCTGTCAGAAACAGCAGGAGAGGGACACAGTGGACTCTAGAGTGCACCTCCCATGCAGATGTGACTCTGAGCATTTGCTATTAATTTTAAAAGGAGAAAATAACAAGAAGCCTGTTCATTCATTACCTGGGTGAAACATCCCACAGAGAAGCACTGTGTTGGCCAGGTCCCTTTCCCCTGGGAGCTGGGGACAGGCAGTTTTGAGGCCCATACAGCTGTTAAAGCAAGCACTTGCCCGGCTAACAGCAATGCCAGGAGGCACTTTCCTCCTGCAGTTGTGTTTGGGCACTGGGCACACGGAGTAACTCCCTCCAAGGAGTGTGAGCAATGCCCTCACAGCACTGAAATGAAGGTGTTTGTGAGCTTATAGGCTGTGACAGAAACCAGTGCAATCCATGCTGGAAAAATGTCACTGCAGAGAGCACAGATCATTCTAGAAGGTGATGGCCTTACTGTTAAAGAGGCTTTGTAAAGAGATGATTCCCCAAATCAACTGATCTGTGTCCCTGATTGTTCATGGGTCTTTGCACATCTTCCAGGGCGGTGGGAGATGCCTGTTAACCCTCTGCAATTAGTACCCCGGCTTAATTGACTTTAGCATTCTCCCAGGTTCCTCAGAGATGAATGGCTCCATCTGCTCAGCCAGGACAAAGGTGGCTCTCCCCGAGATGCAGTTACAGATGAGAAGCAGATGTGGAGCAAACCTCACACTCTCAGCTCGTGTGAGGGAGAGCTTTAAGGCTGCTGTCAAGGGGTGAGAGGCTCCTGGGCCCGTGCCATGTCCATGGCCTGCACCCACATTGATCCCAATCATTCCTGTCTGCTCTGGCAGGATGCTGTGCCAGCCCCTCTGACAGCAACGTTTTTGAGCTTCAGAGGGAGAAGGCGCTGGAGCTCGCTGTCCGCCTGCGTAACTGCATCCTTCACGTCTCAGTGCCTTGGCTGGGGTCTGGGCAGGCGCACGTGAGCTGAGCTGTGCTTGCTGCTGGAGCCTTGAGGGGGACGGGGAACATCCATGCATGTAAGGCCATCAGCTCCAGAGTGAAACCTCTGCCTGACCCAGTAATCACCGACAGGGATGAGCAGAGAAACCACTCCTGACAGGCTTTGCCAACCTGGCTTTTTGCAAGGGATGCGTTCAGAGACCTTAAAAACCCAACGACTGGGCTCTGGCTTCAAATAAATCATTCTCCTGCCTTTGCTGTCATTAGGGGATGTGATGAAGCCACCCCCCAGGTGCTGAGTGTCATTTAATCCCATGTAAATCTGCTAATACTCTATGCCTCAGGTCCCCAAATTGCGCTGTCCCAGTCCCTAATTTGGGCAACAGGGACACAACTCTGCATCTTGCCGAAGGCCCTGAGATGCTGCTTGGTTTTTTAAGGTTGGCTTTGTGCCTGCTTGGGAGCCTGACCCTGCAGGAGGAGGTCTGCCAGGAGGATCTCCAGCCGCTGCTTCTCCAAATGCCACACACGCAGCCTGGCTGGGACTGAAGGAGGGACAGCAGGGCTGGGAAGAGATACTGACTGCAGACCATCTGCCTGACACCAAGGAAATGTGCTCCTGCCCACCATGCACTGTTTCTCCTATGCAGAGGTTGCGATGTGCCCCAGGCCTTGGCCCCTTCCTCATGGTGCCCGGGGACCCCTTTCAGGGCAATTACTGAGAAAGCTGTGGGGCACAGCAGTCAGTGTCACCCTTGGCACGGGCACAGTGACATCCAGTGGAGTTGCTTTGTGTTGCCATCCTGTGGCCCATGTAACCTGTCATGGTGTCCCAGTGTTTCAGGGTTCCCTGGTTTCCCTGGGCACAGAAATTCCTCAGCTTAGCCTCAAATGTCTCAGCTCGTCACTCAATTCCACAAACCATGTCAGTGTTCATTGCCCATGCTGCTGACTGGCTGCTGTAGGTTGGTGTTCACCCTACGTGCTTCTCCAGCCAGCCCAGGGTTGCTGGAAGCAGCAGAGCTCCTGGCTCTCATTCTGCTCTCTCCCTGAAACCAAGAGACTTCACTTCAAAAGGAGCAGGCTTGGGGCTTGCTGGGGAGGATGCAGCAGGAGCGTGTCCTGGGAGCTTTAGCTGCTGGAGCACTCATCCTAGTGCTGTTCCTTCCAGGTGCAGGGGGAGCGTGGAGTGACCTGCAGACAGGTCACAGCTCCAGCCTGTCCCTCTCTAACACCCTGGAGCAGCAACAGGACGGGGGATGCTCATGCACAATTCCCCTTGAGAACTTAGCTTACCAGCCACTGGATGTCATTATTGCTCCAAACCAATACATTAAAGAATCTATTCCAGACCTCCAAAAAATGTGAGTTTTCAGTACTTAAAATGCTTAAAATGTGCTTCCCGAGGACACAAATCTGTTCACCTCTTCTCCTGCAGCTCTTGTGTTCCCCGGCACACCTTTGCATGCCCGGGGACAGAGTGCCTGGGGTTTGGCACAGGGAGGATGCAATCCTGGGTGACCTCTCTGCCCTTCCCGGGAGCTCCTGCGCTGCCTCCTCATCTGCGGGGATGACATCATGGCTGTTTCTGTAGCAACAGAAGGGGGCACCGCAATTCCTGAGCGGGATTGAGCAGGAGGGAGACGTTCCCCCAGCAGTGTAGTGTCCTGTGGGTGCCCCTGTCACGGCCCTGGGCTGGAGAGCAGAGCTGGCAAGTCAGAGGGCTTTTGGCTGGTATCTGATCCAATAAATCAGGGGGAAAAAATTTGGTTCAGTTTCCCCCTGCATCGTCTTTCAGCTGGGGACCCCAGCTGTCTCACTAGACCTGAATTGAAATATTTTGCTTTAGTTTATTTGACCTGACACACACTTCTCCTGCCTTCTCCCTGCTTCTCTTTAAAAATGAGGTCTGGTCTTAAAGAAAACTGACCTTTGAAACCACAGTTAAAAATTTCGTTTATAGAGGGCAACATCTTTCTTCTGACTTCTTCCCCCTGGGATTTTCATTGCACTTTTCCCAAATTCAGCCTGATTTCACCAACGATTTTGAATTCTTGTATTGCCCATTTCCTGTCTGGTTTGATTTTTACTGAAAACATTTTAAATGTGCCTGGTTCAATGTGAGAGCTGATGGAAGTAGGGGATCAGTGGTTCAATTGATGCCTGACCCTCCTCTCCCCAAGCTACTCACAAGTCCTCTCCCAGCACTCCCAACATAGCTGTGCCATTACTGCCTCCCATGAGCTCTGGGACAGACTTTTCCTGATGTACTGGGAAGTCTTGGGCATCACATTTGTTGTGTGTATGGTCAAGACTTTATGGGGGAGTGGAGAACAACTGCAGAGGAGGGTCGGTGTTTGCACCGCAGTGCAGTACAGGGAGGAGTGGACAATCCCTGGGGAAATCCTGGCACGATGCTTGCTGGGGAGAGCTTCCATGGAGCCTCACTGATCTGTACTCTTTCATCTTTATGTGCCTGCTTCTAAGTTGCCCTATTTCAGTTATATCCCTTTCATTGGCTTTTCTTCTTCCACCACAGCCATAAAACAAGCCAGGGAAACATCAGCTGCTGCAAGCCTGATGTGAAGAAATAATCCTGAAACAGCAGAGCAGGATGTACGTGGGCTGTGCCTCATCTCTAGCACTACCTCGGGTCCCAAAAACAGCTCTGGCCAGCACCAGCAACATCTGCTCCCACTGCAAACCATTGCAAGGAGCTGCAGCCCAAGGGAAAAAAAAGCACTTTGCTCAGCTTGCTCTTGAACTCTTGCAGAGAAGAGCTTGGGACAGGCCTTAGGTGTGTATGAGCAGAAAGGAAACTGTCTCAGCCTCGTAAGAGCTCTCAGCATATGCCTGCACTCCCTGCTTGTTTTGACTTGTGTGGGAATCTTTGCAATCAAAATGATACGACAATTCCAATCACTGCTGATCGCTTTAGGCAGGTGTAATTCAAGCTCTGGCTGCAGACGGCTGTCATTTAATTAACAAAGAAAGAGCCAAAATTCTGTGTATGACTGGGGAAGGCAAAGAGAAGAGCCTGAGGGGGACTTGTTATAATAGAGAGCAGAGGATGCCAGCAGACTTACTCAGAGTTTATCTGTTCCCACAGCCAGGTAACGCTGGCATTCCCTACATCACAGGCAGGAAGGTGTGCAAGGCGAGCTGTGGTGGGCAGCAGAGTTATGCACTTACTTCAGTCCAAGTCATGGGCAGTGACTTGAGGACAACACCAAGGATAATAA
This sequence comes from Promerops cafer, assembly GCA_013398275.1. Lineage (NCBI taxonomy): Eukaryota > Metazoa > Chordata > Aves > Passeriformes > Nectariniidae > Promerops > Promerops cafer. The sequence goes on from VZSE01012163.1 coordinate 279,524, forward strand.
TACCAAGTCTTGGTATTGTTACCAGCTCTAGGAAGTCACAGGCTCTGAACACTTTTTTCTCTTGCTGTTTCACCACTTTGATTTCATTCCTGGCTCAAGCAGTACTTGCTCTCAGCCCTCTGGGGCCAAGCTCAGCTGGGTACAAATTGCTGGAGTTCTCTTTGGCCACTGGACTGGTGCTGGCCCTCCAACAGTGCAGAATTTGTCCCTGTCCTGCTCCCTTTGCAGCTGCTGACTTCCCAGGGGTGGTATTTCTTTGCGGTGGCTGTGTACCTTGTGTGCCTCTGCTTTCCACGCTTCCGACCCAGATTTCAATTTTCTACACCTAAAATGAAATCAATAGGTCCTGTTACTGCAGCAGGGGAAGTGGTGGGCAGTGGAGGAAGGGCTTCAGTCCTGCTTATCTTGGGCAAATTGAGCACGTTTTGAAATGGTTTTCAACAACTCATGTCCTGATAGTGCAATGCTTCACCTTCTGCAGCGCCTGCAGCAGATGGAGCCGTGGGACGTGGTCACACATCCATCCCCATCCAGCAGTGGGGGGATGCTGGTCCCATCTTCAGCCAGGTCACTGGAGCAGTGACCTCCCTTTGAGAACCTCAAGTGAGGGACCAAGGGAAAGCCCTCCTGTGCTGGGAGGTGTTGAGCTGATGGAGGGATGTCCAGCTGTAGAGATGGCAGGAAATGTCACTCAGTTGTCCCTTGGGCCGTGGGAGTGCCTGTGTGCATTAGTACAACCTTGCATTTGCACGGCTCAGAGAATGCATCATGCTGGACCTAATCCAGCTCAACCAAACCACCCTTGTTGTCCCACTCGGTGCTGTGGCTTCTTGTTTGGCATTTCTGAGCTATGGAAATGGCAGGGCCTTGTAGTCTTTTAATTTACTTCTGTCTCATCAAATGGCTGCAATGCTAAGAACCAAGTTTTGGAGAGGAGGGAGATGAAAATCCAGAGGAAATTGCTGGCTTCCTGCAGTGCTGACTCTGAGCTCTTTGATATTCTCTCTTTTTTAAGGTTTGCTTGTTTTAAAGCAACATTAATTGGAAAGATGCTGGAGTGTCAAATAGAAACCACTCCCTGAATAACCTTGCTAATGAGCATGTTATTAAAGCAGGGTTAGGAGCTCCCTAGAGGGCTCTCTCTGGATAGGATTAAATTAAAAAAAAAAATCATCTAAACTAGAGAGAAAATCTCTGTTAGTCTGCAGTGATGAATATAGAAAAGTCCAATGAAAAATGGCTTTGAAAGGTTTAAGTGTATGTCTTCCTATCTAGGACTAGACTTCTCCATCCCTCAGGGCTCAGTGAGGCAGGGAAGAAGTTTTTAATGAAGCAGAGGGTGGAGGAGTTGCAGCTCAGAGCCTGGCAAGCCCCCTTTCCATGTGGCCACTTCCCCATGCCCCTGGCACTTGCCCATGTAGATCAACAAGGCCAGTCCCTGCAGGCCACCAGGGTGGACAGTGTCTCTGCCCAAACAATGTGGCTGGTGGGAGGCAAGGGCCAGCAGAGATGGGGATGCTGAGAGCCTGTGCCAGGAGATGAGAGTGCCTGTCCTCTCTGCCAAGTGTAGCTTTTTCCTGACTCCACTGGAGCAGCTTCCTGATAAAGCCTCGTGGTGCTCCGACCACTGTGATCCTTCAAAGTGGCATCTCCAACTCCCTCTCCATCTGCCTCTCCCATAGGTCTGGAGCCACCTCTGAGAGCAAGGGCACAGCAGTAACTCTGGGGCAGATGGGGCCATGGGATGGGACCACACATCCCCCTCTGACAGCAGTGTGGGAGTGCTGGTCCCACGTTCAGCCAGGAGCACTGGTCACTGGAGCAGTGGCCTCCCTTTGGGGAGGGATAGTGAAGGAGTGGTTTCATGGTTCCCAGTCTCTTCCCTCCTGCTGGAAAGGATGTGGGAGGATTTAGGGCAGGAAAACTATTCTCATACCATCTGAAGACAGGCATGAAATGCTTTAGCAAAGCTTCCCTGCAGGCAACAGCGACTTCCAGAGCAATTCCAGCTTTTTTGTGGCTTGCCCTTCCCGTGAATGGTGGGCAGGTCATCCATGCCCCAGCCGCAGCAGGGGGCTGGCTGGGGAGCTGATTTACTGCACCTGCAGACAAGGAGCTTCGTAGCTTAAGGCCATTCTTTGCCTGCATTACCATGGAGCACATTTTGAGGGAAGCTTGGCTGCCTGGGCTGCTTCTGCCCAGATATTTGGGCTTTGCAGGCAGGAGCATCCCTTCGGAGAGGATTTTGTCCGTGTGCAGAAGGAAATGTATTGCCTTTGCAAAGCACCGTCTGACAGGCTAATGCAAAACATGCCAGCACCAAGCTGTGACTCGAAACAAAGAGAGGGAAAACAGGGTATTTTTATTTTCTCTGCTGCTGCACTCAGTTGGAGTTTTTTCTTTTTTTTTTTTTTTTTTCTTTGCCTGAGACAGGTATTTGGATTCTCTGTGCTCCCCAAACTCTTCCCCGGGCTGTCTCCAGCAATCAGACGGAGTGACAGCTCTGAAACTCTCCAAGTTAACAAGTTCAAGTGCTGATGATTAACTAGATTCACAAAGTTGATTGGAAAAAAATAGGGATATAAATAAATATTCCTGGAGATATTCCACCCCCTGTAGTCATGAACTTTGAATAATTGGAGGGAATTATGCTGAGTACTAATCAAAAGGGTTGTTTTTTTTTTTAATTTGCTAATTACTGCTGGGTTTCATCAGTGTCAGACTCTAATCATCTCAAGACATGTTAATTGACCCTTGGGAGTTGTTTATCTGATGCAGAAAGTTTTAGATGGGGTCATACAAAGAAATGCAATCACTGAGGTTACTTCTTGCCTGCCACTCAGCTGGAGAGAAGAGTTAAAAAGTCTTTGGGCCATGAGGAGGTGTGTGCTGACCTTCCCATCGGCCGAGCTCTGGAATGGCTCCTTGTGGATACTGTGGCATCCTCCATCCATTGGGGACCTTCTCTTTCTTGTCCCTTGCACTTCACTGTCCTCTCTGCAGGCCTCCTGGCTTTTTACACACACACACACAGAGTAACTTTGATGATGCACAGGCAGTGAGTGCTAACAGTGACGTCCCTCTGGGATGTGGCAGTGCTGTAAGGCTGTTCTTGTCCATGGCAAGACCTGCTGGGACAGGTTTGTGGTGCTCCAGGAGCGGGCTGAGGTTCCTGCTAAGGAGTGCAGGCATCACTGTGGAAGTATGTATGCAAAGAGGAAGGATGTGGGGTGTTTTCTAACTAAATTCAGATACAGACCTTTAAATCCCCACATTGCTTCCACCTCCTGAGAAGGCAGTGACCAGCAGCAGGCTGTCACTGTGACTGCAGAGGGCCTCAGTCTATCCCTAGACACCTGTGTGGTCCCCTCCTCCCTCAGAGACAAGGCTGCTGAGCTGCACACTTCAGGGCTGGGTCACCTTTGCCAGCTGTGTGGGTGCAGACCTGTGTCCTCCCTAAGCTGTGTCCTTTATTCCATCATTACCCCAAAACTGACTTCCTGGGCAGTTTCACAGCCTGGCTGCCTCACCTGTCTCATGTCCTATTAATTAAACCAGAGGAGGTGGGAATTAGTGGGATAAAAGTTGGGGGTGGTGAGGAGCAGGGAAGCACTAAGCAAAGGGCTGACCAGGTTTCTCAAGGGCAGGTTTCAGGAATGCCAATGTTTTCATCATTTAATGTTTTAATTAATGACCTTGGTATAAAAATTAGTCTTATGCTAATGAAACGCTCTGGAGATGCAATGCTGTGAAATATCCTCAATGGAGAGGCACATAATGTCATACCAGAAGACCTGGGCGATCTCGACATGAGTAGAAGTGATTAAATCTAGGAGTGCAAGGTCGCTCACATAAGGGCAGATGAGGAGAACTTCTGCTACCAGCTGGGGACTGAGCAGCAGCTCGGGAAAAATGCCTGAGTCACGTAGTTAATGGTGGGTGACCACACTGCAGAGATGCAACCCAGCCCCAGGACAGGCCTGTTGTGTCCATCTCGGCACCACAGCACAACGTGGATGGAAGTCAAATAAAGGAAGAATATTCCCAGGTGCTGTGTGACCCCCATGGCATGCAGGGGCACCACCAGGAGCTGTACCAGGCTCTGTGCATCTGCTGGCATCACAATTCATGGTGACAGTGATGGAAGGACCTGTGTTCCCATTACTGACTGATAATAGTTCACCCCCTCTTTTGTACCCATTTTCATTTTGATTCCAGGATAATTTGTATCAGTTTATGAAATGTTGCCTTTCTTTCATTGCAGAAGAACACAAACACAACTGTGATGTCTAGCTATTATTGACTTAAGGCATATGTATGTGTGTGTTTTTATTTGATCACCTTAATTTTTCTAATTTTCCCCTTCCCATATTCTTTTTCCTTTTTATTACATTGCTGGCTGTTGGAGGCCCTTAAATAGAAATAAACTTTCTAGGTAATATTTCTTAATAAAAGCCATCATTTATTATTGTTATTCCCTACCAGTAAATGCTCAGCTCCTTTTCTCATTTGTTTTAAGTCTAGATTAACATCTTTTGTGGCAAGGCTGGAATAGATGCCTGAATATAACTGCTGTACCCAGCTGTAGGTGTGCTAACAGAGGTCAGGTCTCAGCCACGTGTGGCAATTCCTTGCTGCCACAGCTGGACACTGAATATGGAAGAGATTTTGTTTCAGGGTCCTGTATTTACCCCGTAGTGCTGAGAGGTGAGAGGCTCCTGACCCCAGTGCCTGATCCTGCACCACTTGCTGTCTTCAAGTCAAGGTGATGCTCTTTGAATCCCAGCTCAGATCCTTCCCCTCCCGTTTGCTTCAACAGTTCATCAGAAGTAGGGGTAGAGATGTCTCTGGAAGACACCTGAGCTGTTGTTTACTGTACTGCCATTTCAAGGAAAAGCCTTTTGTGTAAAAGACAGAAAAATAACTAATGGCATTAATATAAACATATACTTTAACTACCGTTTAAGGCTGTCACTGGGTTAAAATAATCCCTGGTGCTGCATCCCAAGTGCACAGTAATTATGTGGTGGATCTCTTTATTACAGGCTGTCAATCAAGCGACGACGTAGCTGCGAGTGAAATCTCTTTGTGTCTCCACTGGTACTCCCAGCACGGAGCTGTGTGCTCCACGATGCTTCTGGAGCTCTGCGTGCCCGTGCCCAGGATGTCTCATTAAAGCGTGGCTGTAGGAAGGAGAGCTGGGCACAGCAACTCTGCTTGGCTTTCGGGGAAGGAAATGCTTCTGCCAAGTGTCTGTCCAGCTCCCTGTGTCACAGCAAAGCACACAGAAATACTTGTTCTAATTGCGTGCATTGCCAGGTGATGCTCACAGGCCACTGCACTGCAGTCTCCAGCCTGGATGGCCAGGTGGTTGGGCAGAAGCTGGTCCTGCCTTTGCTGGTCCTGGCAAGCACTGAGCTGCACATGCAGCCACCCTCACCACAGCCCTGGCTGGAGCCTCGGTGGTGCTCCCAGGACACTGCCTGCACCACAGGCTGTGGTGTGCAGCCTCCCCTGGGCTTGCACACGGGGTTCTGGGACCATCTCTTGCCATTCCTCCTGTTGGGACAAATGCAAGGTGGCCAGGAACAGTGGCATGGAGCTGAAAGACTGCCAGACCTTGAGTGCAGCTGGCCAGTGGCTCCTGGCATCCCCACACAAAGGCTGGGGCAGAGGTCAGGGCAGGAAGGTTAATCCTGCAGCCAGGGCTGGACCCCAGTGGGTGGAGTGGATTATTTGGTTTTGGCCTGGAGGATGTTCTCAGCTGCTGGGATCTCATCTGCAACTTCTGCAGAGACAGAAGTCCTGGGGACAGACACGGCATGCATCCCGTGGGACTGCATGGCTGCAACGAGCCTCTGCCTCTCCCACCCTTCCTGGCCATTGCTCATCGAGGATAAATATTCCCTTTGCTTTTCCACTTCCAGCTGCACTCCTTATCTCCTCCCACTCCCCTGCCCCTCCACCTTTTATTTTTCCACCTCTCCTTCTAATGCTGCCTTCCCCTTGTCCATGCTCTAATATTGGTGGGTCAGACAGTTTCGGAGCAGAAGTTACAGAAATAATCCCAGGTTTTGTTCTGTGAAGATCTATCCAAAAGGAGAGCAGAAGAAATGCATTTCCATGTGTTCTTGACTGAGGACCAGGGATGGTGGCTCAGGCCTGGCAGCTGAGGTGAACACAGGCTGTGTTCCCTGAGGGGAATTTGTGTGGAGCAGCAAGGCGTGCGCTGGGCTTGAGCTGTGCTTTTCCCAGGAGCAGTGTCCCAGCCTGGCCAAGGGCAGGGTTTGCTCTGTCATCCACCTGTCTATCATCACACAGATGGAGTGGGCTGTCTAGTACACAGATCTTTTGGGTAGGACCATGAATCCCGCATCCCTGCTGCTTTGTGAGGGTCTGAGGAACCAAGGATGTGGTTTTCTTGGTCCGAATTCCCCCTTCCCCTCCCCTGCAAGCAGGGTGGTGGCTGCTTTGCTGCTGCTGCTTCCCACCAGGGCCTGTGTTTCAGCAGCTTTCAGAGGACATGATAGCAAATCACTTTGGGGACTGTTTATGATAAAAAGTGCAATACAAACAGATAATATCATCATACTCCACTATTAACAGGCTTAAATCCCAAGGATGGGGAGAGGCTCCTGTGGAGAGCAGAGCTATCTCTCAAACACTCCTGCTGCAATTTAAAAGCACTCCCTAGCCTGGCAAGGCTAATTCCACTTATTTTTCTCCGGGGAGTATATTTGGGGCTCTCTCTGCTTGAGGCAGGAGCCCTTCACGCTGATCAGATTCAGACAGGGGTTTTGGTGATTGCTCTCCTTGAGTTCTGATGGAATATGATGGAGAAGAACGTTACATGGTTGTGTCACCCCCACTGAGGCCAAATCAGCCGTGAGCTGGGCAGGATGTGCTTACTGAGTTGTGTCCCAGTGAATGTGCCACCCAGGGTGGGCAATGGGGACAGCTGGGCAAATTTCCCCTCTTTTTATTGCTGCCACTGTGGTCCTTGGCTGGTCTGTGTGGGAGACTCTCAGAGGTGAGGCAAGAGAGTCAGTAAAAATAAAATAGAAAAGGAGAAGAGCATGAAAGGCAAAAATCCTTTTCATAATTAGGGCAGATGTTCCACCCTTTCAGTTTGTACCGAGGGAGGGAAATTGCTCTTTCAGATTATTTCTCTGTCTGGAAAGATATTTGTATCCAAATATTGCTGGTGTAGTTGGTGTCTTGACTGGGCCTTTTCATTTCAGTGGCCCTTCTGGAAGAGCCACGTTTTCATGCATTAGGTTTGGTTTCTGCTTTGAACAGTGACTCACTGAGCCTTAACCTGGGTCATCCCTGGTGATGCACACGAAGGCAGTGGGAATGCCAGGAATGAAGAGTGGGTGAAGGGATGTCCCCAGCAGGAGGAAATGGGATAGTAAAGATTGAGTTGTGCTACAGCTACAGCCCCACAGTGCCTTCAGGAGAGCATCCTCAGTTCCTGCAGCTCACCCTCCTGCCAACACCTGCTCAATGCACGACTGGCCCTCAGTTCAGACACCTCTTATCTCTGACTGCTTTTAAATCTCTGCGTTTCCCTTCTCGATTTCTTTTGCAGTGGGGGCTTTACCCCACTCAGCGTCACTTCCCTGCTCATCTCCGGCTCAGACAAGGCAGGAAACATATTTTCAATGTATTAATTAAAATGTCTTTGCAGCAGAACATCTGCATGGAGAGCGATAGATCACCGAGGTGCGCGTGTGCCTGTGCGTTGCAGCCTTCCAGATAACGCATTGCTTTGCATAATTTATTCCAGCCAGCACAGCAATAATTTTCATAGCCTGTGATCTTCAAGTATGCGATTATCAATCTGCAACCCGGCTCCATGTGACCCAGATGTTGGATTATTCCCAGATAAAGGAGGTGCAGGATGTTTGCTGCTCCATCACCTCTGGCCAAATGGTTGCATGGGATGAGATCAAGCATTGTTTTGTTGGATCCCACCATGCTGAAGCAATGGATCTTCTCAGGTATTCATCACTGTCAGCTGTTTTGGGAGAGGATGGTCTTTGCCAATGATGCTATTCAATTTCCTGATTGTTCAGCTCATATCAGTTTAGCTTGAAAGATAATAAGATAGAAGCCAGAGACTTCCCAGTCAATAAAAGGAAACCTCAGAGGCTTTTTCAGTCTTGCATCTGTCATACTTTGTTGATATTTCAGCTGCCGAGCATTTGACAGCTGGTTGTAAAACTCTTATTTCCTCCTTTGAGAGAATTAAATGAAGAACATTTAATTTATTCCATGGAGGTTTCCCCAAGTGACCCATGGAACAGGTCTCTTTCTGGCAGCTGGACCAAATCTGGAGAGATTTGGAGCTTTCTTCACCCAAGGGAGAAAAAAAAGTGATTTCATTACCTTTTTTCTTCCTTTTTTTATCATCAAACCATTTCTGTGTTTTCTAGCATTGGTCCTACTTCCCATGAGCACCACAAACCATCACTGGCATCTGTGGTGCCAGCCTGGCCCTGCCAGTGGCACCAGCATCTCCTGAGTGGAGATCTTGATGCAGGATTGCACTGGGGTCCAACCTCCAGGCACTGGTGCAACTGGGAATGGCAACTGGGAGCATTTCTCCTGCAACAGGCACAGGGTGCTCCTGCATCAGCGTGGGCAGACACACAGGTGGGCGCCCAGCAGCATCACTGGGGACATCCCAGCCCCTTAAGCAGGTCAGGACTTTAATGGGCTCATGGCTAATGTCACTAATCAGTATCAGGGGAAGGCTCCCTTAACTGTGCCAAGGGCAGGCAGCTGCTCAAAGCAGCACAATAATTATGTATAGCCCAAGTAATTATTTTTGTCACATCTTCCTGGCAGGAGAAGACCATTTGTGGGCTGGGTTTAGCTACCTTCCACAACACGCCTGTGTCTTATTTATCCAGAACAATACTCTCACTGAGATTTTTCTGTCGTCTTTTTCCTTTTAACGTCGTTTCCAGCCCACACTGCTTTTAATTTGGTGAGGTAAATTGAGACTGGGAGGGGAAGCTGCAGAAAACCTCCAAACTCCAATTCTCTGAGCAAAACATTCCCCTGGGATCTGACGGCACTGCTGAATAGCTGGTCCTTCCCTTCTCAAGGGGCTTGTGAGTCTCGGTGGAGACAAATGCTATTTTGGATGGCTGTAGTCACTGCACGGCCGGGGCTCGTACTGGGATCTGCTCACAGCTTTGGAGCCTTCCCAAACTGTGAGCAGTTCCTTACCTGGGGACCTCTGAGTCAGCAGCCCCAGCTGCCCTGTTTTGGATGTGGTGTCAATAGAAGGGACATTACCAGAGTGCTCCCTTCAGAGTCCTGGTGCTGGGTTGGTGTGGATGGAGGAGAATTGCTCCCCACACTCTTATTTCAAGGGGGCACTCAGCCTGCCTGGGCCCACCTAAAGAAGGTGATGCATGTGAAGGTCTCTGCTCCTGGAATCCTGGGGAAAGGAGATGCACCACATGACTCATTCTGAGCCCATTTCCATTCCCTTCCTAAAAGTGCTCATGTTCTCCTGGATCTCCAGTCAGCCTTAAAATAGGAGAAGAAGCTGAGATGGTGTCATTAATCCCAGATTTGGTGGATTGAATAGCTGGATTCCCATCTGAATTTCTAATTTGTTCACTGCTTTCAACCATCTTAATTTTTTTTCTGCTTTTCAGAGCCAAAGAGTTTAAATGTCCACAGCTGAGCCATAACCAGTCCTGTCCTGTAGCTTCACCTACACATCTCAGCTATTCTCTTCTTTCTCCCCATCTCGCTTTGGCCCAAAATACAAATGACCCTTAAATAGCCTTAAATAGTGCAGGTGTCCAGAACAGGAACCAGTAGCCAGCCCCCATGGTGGCAGTCAGACATGGTACTGCCATTTCCCCTTGTCATGGACATCTTGAAAATGCAGCTTGAAGGTCCTGATGAGGTTTCCCTGTCTGGATTTTGCACCCCTCACCTGTTGTGCCTGCTGTGGAGTTACACAGCTTTGAAAGGCACATTCTGTTCTGCATGGGGACAACCTCCAAGTCTGCTTAATACATGAGTGCTCACTCAGAGGTGTCCTTTCATTTACTGCTTTCACCATCAGCAATCTGTGGAAGTTTAGGGTGCCTTGGGGAATTCCTGGCTTTAGCATCTTTTGCTTGGTAACAGTGCAGCTGCTCCTGGTGCAAATGGGCCCCCTCCCCACCACATTGCAGCATCGCCCAGCCTCTCTTCCTTGGCTTTCTCCCTCCTCCTTCCTCTTCCTCTGGGTGTACTTGCAAAGTGTTTGCTATAACTATTGAAATGGATATAGTGGCAATTTGGGGAGAAGATGCTGTTTAAAGCTCTTTAATTTAAAGGATGCTAATTCACTCCACTCCATCCTCGGGTGAGTTATCCAGCTACGTGCAAACCTCCTTTTTGCCGGGTGTCAAATAGGAGGATGATTTTCTTCAGTCTATATTTAGAGACTTTGCTGAGCCCATGACCCACAGGGCATCCCACAAGGACAGCTGGGGGAGCAGGGAGCTCGCAGAAGGCAGAGAAGCTTTGGGACACCATCCCCATGGAGCTGGGATGCTGCTGGGGTGCTGTAGCCCGTGCTGGGGCTCCCTGGGGCCAGCCCCTTCTGAAACTCTGCTTTGTCTCTCCTGCTTGGGACCACAGAAAGGGGGGAACCTGAGGCAGGCTGTGTTTGGTAGCCAGGGCTCAGGGTGAAGGCAGTTGCTGGAAATAATAATAAGAAACTTGGCTACAGATCTCCATCCCGGGTCAGGCACTCCAAGGGCTGCAGTTAACCCATGTGAAAAACTGGCTGGAAACCTCCCTGCAAACCAGGTTCTGCCTCCAAGGCAAGCTGGATAAACAGCTCTCCAAGCCAGGGGGGCAGCTCCAGAGAGAAGCCACAGGGCAATTCCCTGTGTTTAAAAGATCCCTGCAGATACCATCCCAAACGATTCCTGTCCTGGGCCCGTGTGTGCTCCGTTATCTCCCAGGCTGATCCACGTGTCCCCACACAATGGCTCTGCAATCTCCCCCCACCCCGTGTGATATTGCAGGATATTCCACTGCATTAGCAAGTCGAACATGCTTTTACTGCCCACTGTCTCTCCATGCAATATTTCACTGTCTCCCTGGCTATTATCCTGGCGGCACAAAGTCCCATTGAAATTCATGGTGCAAGTCGCCCATTTGTTTCCTTTGAGCTTTGCAGGGTTGTTCTATGCAGCTTTATGCATATCATTTTTTGCTATGCAAAGTGAGGGTAATGACTTTACCTGCTCTCTTTCAAAGCACTGAACAAAGCCTGTCCCCATGCCGTAGACTGATTTTGGAATATTTGTTCTAGGGTTTGAGAGGGATGAATCAGAGCTCTTAGGGAATGTGCAATCTGATGCTCTGTAAATAAAAAGAAAGTCATGCTGCATCTACATGTCTCCAAGGCAGGCGTGTGCTCCCTGTCAACCTTTCTTGCTGGAATCAGCTTCAGGGATGGCTTTGGCAAAACTGAATAGCTTCATTTTAATGACAGCCCTGGAACAGCATCACTTGGTTTGGCCAATGCCACCGACAAGCCTTGAACTGGCTCTGCCTTTTGAGGAACAGATGATGCCCCTCATGCATGACAAGGTGAGACTCCTCAAGCAAAGGGTCACTGGAGATACCCTCATGGACATCAGGAGTGTGGGAGAACCAAATGCACAGCCCCAAAGGAAAGGTTTTGCTGTGAAGACCTTCAGGCTCAGGCTGACTTTCCTGCACCACCACCCCAAAGGAGACTGAACCTTAGGTACCCACAGCATGGCTTTGATGTCTTGAATGAAGGCCCCCAAATCAGTGACCACTTGTAAAACGGGGGTTCAGGATGTCTGTGCTTGGATCTGTGCAGAGACAAGCCTCCCCCCTCCATACACTGGTGTTTGGACATGGCTAAGCATGCAGGGTGGATTTTGGACATTGCCCTGGGATGCATGGTTTGAAATGTGTGTTTTGCTGGGCCATGACCCAAATTGCAACTTGAAGGTTTGGTGGCAGACTCCTTGCTTTGAAAGCATGCACAAGCTGAGAGTTATTCTCCAAAGAGACTTGTGAATAGCACCTAGCAAGTGCACTGGAGAATTTCTCATTTTCTTCATGGACAATGTATGTGAGACAGAGGGAAAAAAAAAAAGACAAAAATCTTTAAAGAATTTGCTCATTTTGAATTATTTACTCTGTCTACTTTCTTGGAGTCCCCAAGAGGAAGATGCTGTGCAATCTGCATTACAATAGCATGTCAAGGTATCCAGAAGGTCCAAAAGAAACCATCAGCAGTGGGATGAGTCCCCTGGGGCCTTGGTGAAGGACATCCAACCATGCTGCACTGAATCCAGAGCTGCAGATGTAGGCTCCACAGGGATGCAAGCACAGCAGGGAGGCAGTGATCAGCATCAACATGGATGAAGAGGACCAAATGAAACCCATTTTCAGACCTAGTGGTCAGTACAAGACAAGCAGCACACAGGACAGGGAAGTGTCTCTGCTTTGGGAGGTGGGTGAGCAGGAGTGTCTACACAGGAACTGCCCTGTCCTCATGGACATCTCCTCAGCTGCCAGGCCCAGCAAGTAAAGGCAGAACTAGAGACCAAGCCAATCCTGGACGTCCCCAGCAGCTCCAGGTGGTGAGCAGAGCAACTCATGATGCACCATCACTCTGCACCTGGGCTGTGGGCTGGCAGGAGTCCCCTGTTCCCACTGCTGTCACCTCTCGCTGACTTTCATTGACTTCTTGAGAGTTTCAAAGTCAAAACTGAAAGAGAAACTCATAACAAATGGGGACCTATAAAAACACATCCAAGCTGCCAAGTCTACAGCAGATGTGATTTGCAATGGATGAGGTATTAATGCCCTGAAAAATTGGAGTAATGATGTGCAGTAATATTTGTCATCACCAAGGCTGAGTATGTTAAACAAAAATGTTTTGAAATGCAGCTTCTGCCTGGGCCTGGTAACTTTCCCAGATGTAAATATTGCAGTTGTTTTCCAAACATTCTCTAAATACCATAAGGCCTTAGTCCACTTACAGCACTAACAGCCCATAAAATGTCATTTTTTGTTTTCTAATTAATCTGATGATTTTTAGATAGGATTTGACAACAGCAGTGAAAAAGCATTTCAGGCTGAAAAAAATTATCCCTTGGATGTCAAGTCACCCACAGCCAAGCTGGTGCATCGCTGGAACTGCAGAGCAGCATCCCCTCATCCTGCTGGGTGGTGACTCATGGTTGGGCAGATCTCCTCACCCTCCAAGCCAGGGGACACCAGCCAGTCTTGTAGGGGTACGAAGGGGGAGATCACACCCCTCCTGCAAGGATCATCCTCCGTTTTTTTCTGGTAAGAGCTCCCCGTTGTGGTGCATTTTCCAGATGCCCACAGCAGAGGAGGAGGGGGTGGAGGCAGAGCCCTTGCAGGGGACCCAGGTGGAGCAAGGCTGGTTGGATTTTCACCCTCTGTGTAAGGTGGGTGGTTGCTGTTAAGGGTCTCACTGTGGGGCTTCAGGTGCTTGGGATTTTTAAGCCACTGCTTTTGGGGGGAGATGAACAGTACAACCAAGCAAGGTACACTAGACCTCCATCCCTTGCCCACATGGGGTCCAGTGGAGGTGTGGTGGGGGCTTCTGACTCTCCCCCAGGCTCTGCACAGAGGCTGTCACATCACCACCTTCCCTCCAGACTCCCCTCTTTGGGTGAGTGCTGCCCTCTCTACAAGGACACCAGGTTGTCACACTCACCGTGACACAAGGAGAATCCAGAGTCAAGCCCTGCTGCTGTGGGCACTGCAGAGGAACAACTCAGAGCCTGCCCTGAGCAAGGACAGAAGAGACATCGCCTACCCAAAGTCACACTTTGTTTCCTTATCTTACTCAACGCCTCCCCGTTCTGCATGGGCAAATGGAGCAGTGCCCAGCCAACACTCTGTCCCTTGGCCAGCATTTCTCTCCAGGTGATTCTCAAAAAGGCAGCAGAAGATCTCTCATTCCCATACCCCCCCACATCATCGTGGGAAGCAGCCAGTGTTTTATTAACCACCTCTCCCTCCTGTACTGCTTGTTAAACTGGGTTAGGGCTGCCTGAGCCTGCTGTGTTAGACATCTTCTGCTGGTGGAGGGAAGGGCTCACAGAAGCTCTCCTGACCCCAGACACCTTTCTCACAGCCCTCCTCCTGCCATCTCGCATAAATAGATCAGTCATCCCAGCACAGCTACGTCTTCTTTTACTCCTTCCTGTCTTTAATAATATTATCAATGTCTGGTTTAGATTTTTTACTAAATATAGGGGCCAGAGTCTGGACTGGCGTCACTTCCTCCCAGAAGAACTGGAACAGCTTGCTCAGAAGTACTTACTCCTTTTATTAATTTATCTTGGTTTGCTAAGTTGTTTGATTGCACCAAGTCTTTCCACCCCCCGTTGACCTGGCAGCTGGAAGAAATGATGCTGCTTAAAGCCTGTCCTTGATCCATGCGTGAGGCTTGAGGTTTTTGGGGCTGCCTCTCCCAAAGCAGCCCTGAGGAGCAGGAACAAAGGCAGTAAATCTGCAAAGAGCCTTTGGCAAATCTTCCCTCTCCTCAGTGCTGATCTCCATGGGTGAAGATGTCTAATGGAGTGCCACTGGCATCCATGACCCCTCTGGGTGATTCTTCTTCCAGCTGCCAGGAGTCAGTTGCAGCTCCAGGGCTGGCATGAACCCTCAGTGTTTGTGGCTGGCCCAGGGTCTGTGGGGCACAGATATGGGGGCTGGACCCTAGAACACCCTGCTCCTGGCACCAGGAGGGACCTGGCAGTGTCTGTTCCCTGCCCAGGAAAACCAGGCTGTTCCTCCTCCAGCAAAGGCAGAGGAGAGGGGTGGCACCTCTCATCTGTCATCTCCCCAGGAAGACATTTGACCCCAGAGCCACCCTCATGGTGGCCCCTGCTATTTCATGTCATTGCCTATGTATTTATTAGTCCAAAGCATTTTCAGTGGGAATTCCTTGCCTTTAGGGCATCCCACGGGACACAGGAGAATGGGATATCCCTGCTCTGGGGAGGACAGTGTCTTCCACGCTTCAAGGGCATGAGCACAGGTGGTGATGGCAAAGGGGAATGGAAGAACCTCAGATCAACCTACTCACCCAGAGACCAAGACCCTGGGGACTGGGTCACAGCTGTGGAAGAGAGGATGTGGATCCATTCTCCATGCCCATCCTCTCCATCATGCAGGGTATCTCCTGCACTCCCATGGGCACTTTCCCTGGGCCGTGTGTCTAATGCAGCTGAGTGCTGTGCCAGGTTGCCAGCTGCCATTTGGAGAGGGGCCATTGCTTGCCTGTTCCCAGGCTGTCTCCCAGCTCTATTACTCCACGCTTCAGGTTTTTTGGCTGTGGTGTTGTTGGTGTTGTTGCTATTAAATTGAAAGGAGTAAAATTTCTCTCCTGCACCCATCCTTTTGTCTCTCCCCTGCCACCTTCTTGCAGGGCTGCAAAAGGAAATCGCTGGCTAGGAGGTAGTTTTGGAGATGGTTTGAGACACCTTGAACCATCACAAAAAAATACACGGGCCAGTCCTTACCTCAGATGACAGTGCCTGGGGAGAGAGAAGAGCACTTCTGTTCCAAGGGCCAGCTCAGTGGCAGCCACACTTCAATCATCTTGATTAAAGGTGTGTTGTGTTGCTAAAACAGCATAAAAAACCTGCCCAAAATGGGGAGGCAGGATGGCAGTCTCTGGGACAGGGGAAGGGAGGTCTGAGGCAGGAGAATGCCTGGGAAGGGCTGAGCCCAGGGGCTGGGGACCCCTGGGAGCTGTGGGCAGGGGTCGTGCTCCAGCCCCATCAGTGTCACAGCTAGTCCCGGTCCTCGTGCTCCCAGCATCACCTGGTGCTGGACCAATTTGTACCAGCTGGGACCAATTTGGCCCAGCTGGGACCAATTTGGACCAGCTGGGGCCAATTTGGCCCATGCAAGCTCAGATTTGGTGTGAGGGATGGGCTGGCTGTCATGCATACATGGGGACACAGTGTCACGTTCGCACAGGCTCACAGAGACACAGACCCGTGTGTGCAAATACAGACACAGACACACGGACACACGGACACACAGACACACCCCGGACCCTGCACCCTCCCACTGCACAGATACACCCCAACATACAGACACACACCCCAACACGATCATCCCTGCGCCCCCTCAGGGTGTCACCACACACACACAGCAAACACGGTGACACACCCACAAAGGCAGATGTCCCCGACACGGACACTCACACCTTCACAAGCCCTGCACACTCACAACCCCACTCTCACAAGGTGTCACACACACAGGCAGTGGCACACACATGCAAGTGTCACAAATACAGTGTCGTGTACACACGGTACCGCGCAGTGTCACACACCCAGTGTCACAGTGTCACACACCCTGTGTCACACTCACAGGGTCGCCCACACGCAGCCCCCACCCCCAGGTGCCAGCCCGACTCCGCCGGCCAAGCCGTTTATCGCTCCGGGCCGTCACCGGAGAGCTCCACCGAGCTGTGCCGTGCGGAGCCGGAACCAAGCCGAACTGGCCGTGCCGAGCCGTACCGGACCGTGCTAGGCCATACCGAGCCGAACCGTGCCGTGCCCCATCGCACCCCTCCACCCGGCCCGCAGCGAGCCGAACTGCACCGTGCCCATCCCATCCCACCCGAGCCGCGCCGAGCCGAGCCGTGCCGAGCGGTGCCGGTGGAGCCCCCCGGGCCTGGCAGCGCTGCCCGGCGCCGCCTGCACGGGCAGGGCTCTCCGCCTGACGCAGTGAGGAGCTGCAGCCCTTCTCTTCTCGGAGGCCGGGCTCCAGCGCTGGGATTTGCTCGGCTCCGGCTGCGTTTCCCTGCCCGCCTCCTGCCCCCGGCCCGCCCGCTCGGAAGGGCGCGGGGAGCCGCAGCCGCGGGTGCGTCCGCCGCCCATCACCGCGCTTCGGGGCTGGGCGCGCCGCCGAGCGCCGGGAGCCGNCTCCCGCCCCGCGCCCGGTGTCGCCCCGCCGCGGCGCTCCGCGCTACCCGGGAGCCCCGCGAGCCCCGCGCAGCCCCCGGTGGCCGTTCCGTGTCGCCAAACTTTTGGCGGCTGCAGCCCAGGTTGGGGCTCCGGCGGGAGGAGACCGCGGGGCCGGCGGCGGGGGAAGCGGGGCGCCCTCCCCTCCGCCGGCAGGGAGTCCCCAGGCTCGGCCGGGGCTGCCCCCGCTGTCCTTTTTCCCAGGGCGAGCGGGAGACCGGAGCAGCTCCCCACGGCCGGGCCGGGGCCACGGAGCCGGGAACCCCTCCGGCCGCTCGGCCCGTGTTCCCTCCCCCGCCCATGGGGGATCCCCACTTCGGGGTCTCCCTCCGCCGGCGGGGTGCGCCCGAGCCGGAGCATCCCCCGGGGGAGCCCCTGCAACTGTTGCCTGCGGGAAGCCCCGGTGCTCCGGGGGAAGAGCTGGTGCCGCGGGCAGTAGCAACGCCTCGGGGGCAGGGGTCTTCCGCCCGGGTCGTCACAACGCCGCACGGAGCGCTCGGACAGGGGAGACCGTCGCCCTCACCCCAAATAACCCCGGAGGCTGCGAGCCTTGAGGTGGGAGCTGTGGCAGAGCGGCTCTCCGGCTCTGTTCCCGCCGCCCCCCCAATCCCTTCTGCATTCCCACGCCGGCAGTTGGGACCTGCCTCCCCCCACACGCGCTCCTTCAGCGGCTATTTCTGTCCTCGCCAAACGCGCCGCACATAGAGCTTTAATTAAAAAAATTAGTGGAGGAGGGCGGGGGGTGTCCGTGCTCCGGGGAGGGGGACGGTCCCCGGGAGCTCCCCGGGTGCGACTGCCGTCGCTGATGGCTCGGGGGAGGCGGGCGGCAGGTGCCCGCCTGAGAGTTTGAGCCGCTTTCGCTTGGTTGGTTGTTTGGTTTTTTTTTTAGCAAAGGGCGGCGGTGGGGTGGGGGTGGTACGGACACACAACGCCGCGGGAACGTGTTCCTTCCCGGAGGGTGTGTTGCTGTTTTAATTATAATGACAGATGTTGCCGTAAAGTTCCGTCGCCGTTCTTGAATACAGGCAGAGCACGAAGCACCGGCAAACTCGCCCGTCGGACTGGGGTGCTCGCCCGTCGGACCGGGCACTCGCCTGCCGGCGCGGCAGAGTTGCCAAAGAATTTTCTTGGTTGCGTTTTAAATGATGCTCGGCCGGGTCTGGGGGTCCTCGGGGCGGCGGCGGGGCGGTGCGTTGAACCCGGGGGATGCCAGGGAGGCGAGGGCAGTCCCCGCTCCCTGGGCAGGATCCCTCCAACCAGCCCAAACCCCCGGCGGTCCCCAGTCCTCGTCCGCTCCATGTGGAGCGTGGCTACTCGTCCCGTGTGCGGCGGGACCCGACGGGCAGCCGCGCCCGGTGCTGGGGAGATGCCGGGGTGCCCCCCCCGCAGCCCTTTCCTCCTCCAGCTCTCCCTGGACAGAATCCTCCGCACCTCCGCTCATCCCCGCTTTCCGGCTCGGGCAGCCCGGGGGACCCGCGGTGCTGCCCACGTCCAGGCTGTGATTTGCAGCCCCGGGAAAGCCCCGCGGAGGGAGGGGACGGGGGGGACTGGCATCACCAGGCTCCCCCGGGGCACAGCCGCCGCTCCCGCCTCCCCGGCCGGGGACTCGCCTCCTCCCGTCAGCTTCGCGCGTTCCGCCGCCGGTTCGCGCTGGATTAAATATTTAGAAGTTTGCAGCGCTGAATAAAGCGATCGTTAATAGAAATTGATGGCACCGATGCAAAGGGGGTGGCACCGGCGGCAGGAACGGCGCGGCTCAACGGGAGCGGGCGGGGCGCTCCTGAGAGGGTTTTTAAGGGGTTTCACCCCAAGTTAAGGGTTTATCGCTCCGGATGCTGTGGCAGCGCCAAACCCCGGGAGCTGCTCTTCACATTTCCGACGATGTCTTTAAAAAGCATGTTTTTTCTGCCCTGCCTGCCTGGAAAGAATAATTCCGTGCCTTCGCAGAGACGAGGCAATCCGCTCGAATTTAGCACCTAAAATCCCTAAAATCCCCAGCACCTCCCGCCGTGCTGCCTGACACCACGCGGGGCTCACACTCCCCCAGACCCTCCGGGTTTGCCGTGGCAGCGGAGTCAGTGGGCAGCGGGGTGCTGTCCCGGTAGGGACCGGGAGCGTGTCCCCAGCCCCCCCAAGTGCAGCGCTGGGCAGTGGGGGGGACCCCCGTCCTGGGGAAGGCTGGAGCAGGGATGAAGTTTGCCCGGTGACCTGGAGGAGCGAGCGGCCCCGGGGGTCGGGGCGGCCTCCGCAGGGTGGGGAAGGACACGGGACTGGCCGGGTGGCCGGTGAGCCCTGGCCCCCCACGCCGGGCTCCGCCGCCGCGCCCCGAGCTTGAGTCAGCGCTTCTGTCAGCGGCGGGGATGGGGCAGCGCTCGGCGGAGAGGGACGCGGGCCTGGCGCGGGTGCGGAGGCAGCGGAAGAGGGGGAGGAAAGACGAAGTGGAAAAGGATGGAGGGGCGAGCAAAGAGTGAAAGAAAGGGCGAGGGTTCCCCGGGGAGTGGCCGGGGGTGCGAGCCCACCCGCGCTCTCTCCGCAGAGCCGCTGCCCGGTGGGAGCCGGCGGCGATGGGCAGCGGCTTGGCGTGGGGATGGGGAAAGCGGAGGGCAGAGCGGAAAGTCCTGGGGCCGACCCCACGCCCCTGCTGCGGGTGCCAGACACGGTCGGTACCCACCGGGGCGGGTCCGTGCCGTGCCCACGCCCGCCCACGCCCCTCACCCCGCGCTGGGGGACGCTCCCCCGGGCCCGTGCTGCCCACGCGTGTCCCAGCCCGGCCGCCGCTCCGGGCTGGGGCAGCGCCGCTCTGTGACAACAGAAAGTGGCTGGAAAGGGGCGAGGCGTCACACGGTCTGCCTCCGGGAGGCAGGGAAAGGCTGAGGGACCGATGGGAAGGCATGAATGAATGAATCTCCATAAAGAGCCCCAAGCAGCAGGGAGAGGGAGAGAGGAGGAGGAAGGAGAGGAGGAGGAAGAGCCGGAGCAGGGCAGGCAGCAGCAGACGTGACGCCAGCAGGTAAGGGGGTGCCGGTGCCGCACAGCCCCGCGGTGCCCGGGATGGCAGGTTGGGGGGCACAGCCAAAGTGGGACAGGAGCTACGGGGACCCTGCATGGGTTTCGGGTTTTTTTTAGGAAGCATCTTTTCCTTCTGACTCCTTGCAAAATGTGGAGTCCCTAAACTTCCTAGGACTCCTTTCCTCCCCCGGTACTGCCGCCCCGAGCCCGCCGGCTTTGGAGGGTTCCGGGCTGAGCCCGGCGGCAGCTCCCGGCGGGGACCGGCCCCGGCGGCTGGACCTGCTCCGCACCGGGGCAGCCCCGAGCCGGGCCAGCGTGCCCGGTGGCAACGCCACTCGGCCGGGCGTCTAGAGTTACGTTGCCGGGGGTATCCAGCTTCTGCCGCGGCCCCTTTGCTTTCGGGGCTCAGTGGGGAGCTCCTCTCCCCCTTCGGCGCTCCGTCCCTGCCGTGGTTACATAAGGCAGAGGAGCCCGTAGCCAGCGCTGACGCGGGCCGGATCATCGGGATCGCACCCAGGGATGCCCAGAGCTGAGCTCAGCCTTATCCGGCCGCTCACCATCCTCTGCCGCCCCTGCCCCGCTGCCCGCGCTGAGCCGCCTGTCCCTGCTTGCTGCGGGGACTGCGCGGCACAGGTACCCTACCCACACACAGACATCCTGCCCTGCCCCTGCCCTTGGCTCTCCCGCGGAGCTGCCCCGCACTAGCGCCGCTGGAACGCGCGTAGCCCTTGGGGCGCACAGCCGCCCGCACACCCCGTCCCGCAGACGGGGCTCCCGCACACGGGCCCACGCCGAGGCGATGCACGCTGGAAGCGTTTGCACACAAACCCAGCGCTGCAGGCAGCACACGGGTCGCGCTCTCGCACACACGTGGGCTGGCTGGTGCTCGCCAGGGGCCGGCTGGTGCTCGCCACCGGCGGGCACGGGGCTGGAGGGTGCTCTCGTCGTGCCGGACGGGGCCGGCTCCCAGCCCAGGCGGGCGCTGGGAGCTGCTGGGAACGCTGCAGGCCTGGCAGGGCAGCCCTGGCTGGCTGCGGTGGGCAGCTCTGCGGCTGCCCGCAGCTTCCCCCGCCCTGACCGAGGTGCTCCGAGCAGGGATCAATAATGCCTTTCTGATTGGCTTCAGTTCCCCATTCAAATTCACTGCATTAGGACTTGATTTTTCTCCCCTTTGACTCCTGGCCAGATTAGATTGTGAATTTGGCTGATTTCAAGCTACTGGGGGAGGGAAGAATCATACAGTGAGCGAGAGAGAACTGAAATATCCTACAGGATCCCCTGGAGGGGAGAGAAATCAGGTCTAGATAAGAGCTTGTTCTCCCTGTCTGGCTAATGCTTCCCTGTTTGATGATCAGAAAACACAAGATCTAACCTCTCACCAGGATGCTTAACTATGAAAGGTCAGGCTTTTGGCTTGTTCTGGGTGCAGGGTTTGTCACTGTGAGCTGTGGATTAAGTATTCTGCTTCTTCCCTTTTATGCTAAGCACAGGAGTGCACGATGCATGCAAACAGAAGGACGTGGTCAGTGCTTCTGACGTTTATGAGCTGAGCTCTGGATGTGTTGGAGGAACTGTGATGGGGACAGGACACGAGGTCCATGCCCTGGAGAGCCCAGAGCTGTCCCATCTGTTTGTCAAGTCTCAGCCTCATCCCTGGGCAATTTTTTCCAGTACTTATTTCTCCATGTATGTGCTGGGGATAAGCGAGTGGGTTATGTCAGTGAAGCTCGGCGTTCCAGAGGGACACAGAAAGCAGCACCTAGGAGCATCCCAGCCATGCTGGTTGGGGTGCTCTTCCCTGCTGGCTGCTCCAGGACCAGGATTTCATGCTGAGAAAAGTCACAGCAGCACAGCATCATCTGCAGCATCCTAGCTTCCAGCACTTGCTATGAATTGGTGTTAGCTGCAGGTGAAGCAAAAGCCTGGGATTATGTGGTTTTTCAGCAAAGGGCACTGGGAAGTCTGGTGGAGCAGAGGCACTTGTGAAGGAGCTGTTGCAGGGCAGTGAGGAGCCTGAGGAGGAGAGGATGTGGGGCTGGGGGCTTGCTGCAGGTAAGCTGTGCTGTTCTGGGCAGTGGGGAGGCAGCTGTGGAGTCACCAACGAGGCTGTAAGGTGCAGGGTTAAGGAGGTGGGAAGCTCCTGTGGAGGCTGTAAAGGGGATATGAGCAAGGAGCACAGCCTTGAGCAGTGTTTGGCATGATTTCGTGCCGCTGCCCGATTTTCTTGGTGCTGCAAACCCAGGGCCTGGGAAGGGTTTGAGTGAGCCCGATGTCAGGACAGCACTGGGGTGGAGTGTCTGGGTGTGGGGAGATGGAGATCTGATGGCCAGCAGTAAACTGGGCCCAGAGGAGGCTGGCGGGGAGGAGAGGAGCTGTGTGGAGCTCGATGGGCCAGCTATGGAGTCACACACTGCCCAAACTGTGGGTGAGGAGGAGGCAGAGCTGTCAAAGCAGAAGGTCTGTGAGGACCTTGGGGTGAAGGGACTGGAGACCCTGAGCCTTGGTCCCATGTCTGCTAAACCTCCAGCAGAGCGGTACCAGGAGCTTGGTGGGGAAAAAGAGGACAAAGAGCATTAAATGGTGTGGGGTGTTATTTGGCTGCCAGAGTGGGGAGTGTATGCACCCAGCACAAGGGTTGTCTCGGTCCCTAAGACATCCCTGTAACAGGAGCAAATAATAATAAATATCAAAGAAAGGCGTCGTGAGAGTTAGCTACGGGTGAGGGGGCCCTGGAGCCCCCAGGCACCATGGGGAGCTGGGGCAGGAGGGTCTGGGGGAGGTGGCACTGAGGGTGCAGGGGGTTTCTGAGCCTGGGTAAGGAAGCTGGGGGGACACAGCATGAAGCTGGGGAGGTGGAGATGGGAGTTGGTGTGATTATGGCAGCAGCCCGTGAGAAAGCTGCGTGTGTTTAAAAAAACACCTCAACAAACAAACCCCAAACGCCTGTCAGTCAGGGCAGGCTCAAGTCTGTTCTTTGGGCTTGGCCTCTGCACTGCCTGGTGTGGTCCCCCATGCAATGTGAAGTTCAAGGTGCAGTTAAAGGTGGTCCAGTGGCTGTAGAACCACTGCTCATGAGGAAAGCCCTTGGCTAATGGAAGTGTGGACAGCTCCCTCAGGGAGCAGAGCATCCCACATCTGTGCCCTGAGAGCTCATTGTCCTCTCTGGGAACTGATGAGGGAGAAGTGGGGTCCCAGAGCTGTGACCTCTGTTCCTGCTGGGTGTGGTCCTGCCCTGCTTGGGGACCCAACCATCAGGGGTTTGTTCTAACACACACATCCTTTGTGTTCAGGGCTCTCAGAAAAGCCAAATGACCACAACTCTGCTGGCTTCCCCTACCCCTCTCTCCTTTGTGCTTAGAGGGAATCAGTGGGAAAATCTCCAAGATCTGCTTTTTTTTCTTTCCTATTCCAGCATTTCTTTATGAGCTGGACAAGGGCAATCTCTGAAGTTCATTTGTATTTTTAAATCTGCAGGAATAAGTGTATGGAAATGTATGTGTTTTACTGTATCAGCTGCTATCAGCTTTTAACTTTATTACAGTAAGTGCAGAGTTTTCGTGGGCCAAACTCATTCATTGGATTTAATGGAGTTAAACTGCAGGCAGATTTGGCTACTTGTTTGTGTATATCTTTGTAAAATGGACAGGCAGAGATCATAAAATTTTATACTCTCTATGGCATCTTTTAGGGAAAAGTCTTCCAATATGTTTTATAAACAGCATGCACATTCTGCTACAGTGCATGCTCATACCTAACACAAGGCACTTTAGTGCTGCTTCTTTTTTCCCTTTCCCAGAGCTGTATGTACGTATGTGAACTTGGATTTGCCTGCATTATTTTCTCTTGCTGCTTTCCTTAAGAGTCTTTAGCGGTTTTAAACAGTTTAACTGGATTTCTTTCTTTCTTTTCGGTGTATTTGTATCCCTTCCTAGAAATGGTAGTAAGAACCCTAGCCCTTGCTGTGAAGGTCTCAAAATGAGGGAATATTGTTTGTAAAGCCTCTTGCTAAATACCCAAAGCACTCCTAAACCATCCCAGCTGCAAATGTATGATCTCAGGACCTTTCACAGGTACATCTGCTGTGATGCCTTTGAGGGCCTGACTTTCCCCCCCCTTTTGCCTGAGATACTGTTTTCTTCTATTTTCACCATGTGATGATACCGGTTTCTTGACCTATTCTGGGCTGGGTTTAGATCCTGCCTGTGCAGGGCCTTTCCCAGTGTAACATGGAAAAAACTGACACTTGAAGCTGTAGAAAAAAATGTATTTCTAGGAGATGGATTTATTTTCTAAATGAGGTGTTTGATGTTTTTCCAGGCTCTAAACAAATTAGATGCAGATCTGTGGCTGCAGGGCATTGGGAGGGGAAGTGGTTGATGAGCTGAGCTAATTAATTACACTTACTTATGACTTATCAAATGGTCATCACCACCCCATATGGAGTACTTGAGTGTGTGGAATTGAGGGGAGAGGATATTGATCTGTGGGATAAATGTAAAGCAGTGGTCAATGGCAAGGACATAAATAAATCTGGAGATTCTGGTGACATTAAAATAAATTGCGGGTAGTGAGGTATGAGAGAGAGACTTGATGTCAAAGGAGCCCTATGATGTATTTCTATTCCCACTCAGGATTTGCTGGGGTTTCTAAATAATGCATTAATTCAATTACACATTCTTAATTAGTGTTTTCTCAAATTGGAGCAACATCATTAATTTACTGCGTCATATATTTATTTTGCTGGTGTGGTGAGTTTCATTTCCGATTCTTTCCCCTCTCTGCTTTGTGAGACTTGTAACACTCAGCTGTGATGCTCATGCCACAAGCTGCAGCTTCTTTGGGAATAACAGTTTTCTGTATTATGATTTTTTACTTTTATTTTTTTTTTTTTTAAGCTGACAGGCTTCACAGCACTGACCTGACCCCATAATAGGAGGAAGAGGGAGAAAAAGAGCCCAGATCTGAAGCAGCTCCTTTTGAATGCTGAGCAGCATCTATTCCCGTAGTGCAGGGCGATCTGTAGCACGCTGGGGCAGGATTAGGCCCTTTGGGCTCCCCCAAATGGGGTTATTTGATTTTTTTCCTCTCTGGAAACTCATGGTACTTGCAGGGATGGGTGCTCGCTGTCCCTCTGGGGCGAGTGCGACACACAGGGCTGCTGCTCCTGGCACCTGGCGCTGCGCAGGGGCACAGGGAGCTCTGTGCCCCCCCGTGGGGCTTGTCTGCCTGCTTCTGCCCAGGACAGGTTGAGGGCCAGCACCTTTGCTCCTGTGCCCTTCACTGCTCTGCCCGCAGGGAAGATGTGCCCCCGAAAGCTGCTCTCGGGCATTTGATCTTTGCCAGCTCCTGGAAAGCAGAGCCTGGTCAGTGGCACATGGGCAGGGTGGGAGCTGGTGCCAGGGCTCTGGTCCTCGCCACAAGCCAGGCTTGGGCTTAGCACTTGCTTGAAACAAATGTATTACCTGGTTTATTCAAGTTATAGGATGGCAACTGATCAGGGAGCCGAACGCAAGCCAAGACTGCTCCCTCCAAGCAACACCTTCCAGACCAACGCTTGTCCCAGCTTTGCAGAGAGCACTTGGGGCTTTTCTACCCCCCCGCCCCCTTTCTTCCTTTTAATTTTTGTTGCTGGCTTTGCTTCTCTTCCCCACCCTCTGCCCACGCCGAGCGGTGCAGCCTCCAAAGCCCCATTCATCACTGCCTGCTCGCCAGGCACCGGCAGCCGCCGCTCCGCTGATTGACTGCGGCGCGGAGTGAATTTAAAATCATTACTGAGACAGCTTTTAAATATGAGGAAAATCAAGTCTGCTAAGGAGCCTTGTGGAAAGGGTGTCTCCAGCCAGGGAATTCCATGTGGCACCGGGTGCTGTTTGGATCCAGAGGAGACTCTGCTGCTCCGGACCTCACGGGTGTCCCTGTGTGAGCCTGGACCACTCCATGCTGGTGTGATGAGAGTGGGCAGGCAGCTGCTGCTGGAGAATTAAGTAGAAATATTTCACTGTAGAAAACACTATTGTGTAAAGCCATCCATCTGCTGCCTGTCTAATGCTTTGCATGAATTAATGAGCTGATTGACTAGGAGAACCTTGCAGCAGCCGGGTGAGGGAAATGATTCTTGTCCTCATGTTACAGGTGGGGGGAACTCAGAGGTGCACGGGTTAAGATTAAGGTTTCCAAGTTGGGTTGGGTTTTTTTGCCATTAGTGAAGGCTACAGTTGAGACATCTGTATGTCTTGTTTTACTGGTTGATCAGCCTGATTTTTGGATGTGTTCTGCCTTCAAGAGCAGTTGTGAGAGCCTGCTGTGGCTGCGACAGCCCCGGAGAGTCTCTCTCAGGATCTGATCTTCAGTGTGTTTGTGGCAAAACAGCAAAGTCTGTTGCAGCTCTTGGCTGTGGTGTTTGCAGCCAATGGTCTCTTCTGTTTCTACTCAGAAAGACAAACCATTTCTTACAACATTGGCTGTTTAACACACTTTCCTCTCACTCCACAGCCTTTACCAGTCAAAGCTTTCTGTAAGCATCCCCCAGTTCCTCACAGCATCTCTCCCGGCCACCTGCAGCTGGCAGAGGCAGGTTACTGATGGCTGATGCATGGAGCATCCCTCTCCTCCACGCTACGATGAGTGCAGCTTTTCAGGAATAGTGCATTGAGCAAATGTCACTCCACAGCCCCAAAAATCTATCAAAGGAAATGACAGTGGCTGTAAGCATTAATCATCCCGTATCATCAAAATAAAGTTGTTGCAATGGAGTATTGTCAAAGGATAAATGTCTTAACTTCAGCTCAGTGCTGCTTCCTTTGATGCTGGTGGTTCACCAAGCAGGAGATGGTGGTTGTGTGGCCCAGGGGCTCATGCTGTGACATTATTAATTAACCCTTCCCTCTCCAGGATAAACAGTTGGCCAGTCTGGTTGCCACAAAAAGGTCTGGGACATTTGATAAGTTGAAGTAGTTTCTTTTCATTGTGCTGAGGAATTTGTGCCTGGTGTGGAGTAAAAGCAGGGGTGTGTGGAGTAGCACTGTAGGGGCACTACGCACTCACCCTTCTGAGCTCTAACTGCCCCCCCCAAAGAAGGGTAGGTTTGTTAAAGCAATGAAGAAAAAGGTAGTGATTAAAAAAAGTTATTAAACATCTGATTTGCAGTGTAAAAATACCTGTTTCTGCTTTACTCCTGCCAAAGGACGGGGCTGGAAAGCAAACCCTGTAACTCGTGGTGGTCTCACCTGCTCAGGGTGAAGCAGGCACAAAGGCTGATGAGGGCAGACATCAGGGGTGTGACAGACAGAGCATCCATCGGGACCAGTGGGATGAGGGATGGGACTGCTGGTGGCGCCGAGAGGATTGACTCCTGGGGCTGGAGGGAGGAACTGCAGTAATGTCACTTCCAGCCGCCGTCTCCTGGGGAAGGGGGTGCTGAACAATGAATTGCAAAGTCTGGTGTGCGGCCCCGGGGGGATGCAGAGCTGCTGGAAATCTCTTTGTGTTTAAAATCTGGGCGTTCAGGCCAGTCTCTTGTGTTTCCTGGCACCACTGAACTTCGATGCTGCCTGGGTTTGAGCCTTTGTCTGTAGGGGCTGCAGGGACCTGGCAGAACAGGCTGTGCTTTGCCAGCTGAGCAGCGGAGCAGGACCCTGAGGGAGGAATGGAGTGGAGCTGTGCCTCTGCCCAGCTCTGCTGAGCAGGCAGGTGGGGCTGGGAATGAGGGGTGCACATAGGCTGGATGAGGATTCACACCTCGCTGAGCCCGTCTGGTGTTGCTCACCTGTCCTGGCTCCTTTTTCACATTGTCCGTGGAAATGCTGGAGCCTGGGCTCAGGAATAATGCAGCTGCTTCTGGAGAAAATCTACCACAGAGGAGCAAGGGGAAAACTTCAATAAATCAACACGTTTCAACCTCTGTCCCAGTTCACAAAGGAGGAGAAATCGGGCTGTGGAGTTTGTGTAACTGCTTCATGTATAAAGAAAAAAGGAGAAATAAATCTGTGGGATGAGATTCTCAAAGCTTCATTAGAAACCATGTGGTCATTTAGGTTGGAAAATACCCTAAAAGACAAAGTCCAGCCATAATGCTTACAAGCAAAGTGAACATCACGGCCCCATCCAAGTTCAGAGAAGTTTGTCTCATTGTTTGCTGTGTGGGTCAGTTTGCTAATCTTGGGCTTCACTAATAGACTTGATGATCTTGGAGGTATTTTCCAGTATAAATGATTCTATGATTCTC
This sequence comes from Promerops cafer, assembly GCA_013398275.1. Taxonomy (NCBI): domain Eukaryota; kingdom Metazoa; phylum Chordata; class Aves; order Passeriformes; family Nectariniidae; genus Promerops; species Promerops cafer. Next base: position 307,790 of record VZSE01012163.1, read on the forward strand.
CAACAGTTTTGCAGAAAAGTCCTCTTCTGTATTAAAGTCCTTTCCAGTTGTGAACTAGCTTGTAGGTTCTCTAATACCATATTGACTTTAAGAAAAAGCCCCAAACTTTTCCCCCTCTCTGTCAATAAAGAATGGATGATTAATGTTATGATTTGGTTTTGTCCATTCCAGTCCCAGTCTTAACAAAACAGCCATAGAGCAACATCAGCTTGTATAGCCCTTAGGACAGCACACTCTCTTTTGCACTGGAACTCTTATTTGTGGGGGTAAACAGAATAACACACTTCATTTTAATGAGGCTGGCTTGGGAATTAAGTGTGTCACTTATTGATTTTGCTTTTTCTCCCAATTTATTTTGAAAAGCTGTTGTCTTTATTTTCAGCAGGTGAAATCTGAAGTGTTGTTGCAAATGCTGACTTACTTCTGTGGCTGAGATTGAAAAGCAGCTCCTCAGAGCCAGGGCTTGTGGGGTCCTAGGAGGTGCTGAGTTACAGGTAACCTGTCCTGCACTCAGTGTGTAAAGAGCCAAGCGTGGGGACCAGATGGGAAATAACCTCCTGAGCTGGTCAGGTTTTCTGTGACCATCTGAGAGCCCCTTATCTGTCATCAGAATGATGTCCAGAGAGCTGGCAGCCACATTAAAAAAAAAACTTGGAAGTGAAGTGACATGCCCAGGGTTATCTGGGGTGTCAGTACCAGAGCCTGGCTGGGACCAGGTCCTTCAACACCTGCTTCTGCACTACCCACAAGACTTCCTTGCTTTCTTTGTCCTTAGTTTTGCAGTGCAGGGAAATTTTTGTTTAATTTTAAATGTTCTCCGAAATCTTGGTGACGGCAGATTGACGTAAGCGTGTGCTGGATCAGGGCCTGTTCTCTTATGCATATGGATGTGGGCACAGCTGTAAGCCTTCTCCCTCTCAAGGCTTCTGCAGGGAAGGGAGAGATCTTCCCTCCCTGCACATGGGTGTGTCCCCTCTCCCCTTGCACCGGGGGCAGCAGCGCTGGGTGCCCTGGCCTCCAGCGTGAGAACGTGGGGTGAATTTGGGTGGAATTGCTGGTTGATTGGCTCAGTCGCTGTCCATCAGGATTCCTGGTGAAGCCTGTGTGTGTGCAGCCTCCTGGGACACCTGGGAGCTGGGCATGGCAGTGGGGGGAAAGGCTCTGGGTTGTGGTTACATCTTCCTTGGACCACACAAGCTGGGAAATTCCTTCAAGCCTGATGCTCTTGAAGGTTTTGGGTGGTGTGTCAGCACATCAGCAGCAGCACTGCATATTGGCCGTGTCCTGTCTGCCAGCTTGCCCAGGGTTTTGCTTTTGCTGGTGTCACCAGCCAAAATGTGGCTGCTGCCTTGGAGTGGGAGCAGCAGCTCCTGAAAAGGGTAGCACAAACAGGGGCAGAGGGCAGGGCAGGTTGTGTCCATCCCCGCTGGTCAAACGCAGGCTGGGAGGTCCAGGCTCTGCATCTCTCTTCATGTGTGACATCCCCTCAGCCACACCATAGCCCACGTGCTTGCCCAAGAGAGCACAAACTGCTTCCTCATCCTGCTGCAGCATCCAAGGGGTCTCCATCCACTTGCCAGCATGGATTGTGCCCATGAAGCTCCTGAATCAACCTGGATGCAGCTTGATGAAACTGCAGGGAGAATATTAAAAGAAAAAAAGGTGGTGGAGAGAGCAAGTCAGCCCAAGTCTGTTTATGGTGATTCCATCTTATTTAAAAAGAACAGCAAAGTATAAACCATTTAAATATTTCATCTGCAGAAGAGCCCTGAATGAGTCTGTACTACATGTGCATGTGTGATGAATGAGTGGGGATGGCAGCAAGAGCAGCAGCGAGCACCAGCCCTGCTCAGGCCCATGTGCATGTGGGGGAAGTGGTTGTGTTGGTTAAAGTGTTCTATTTAAAAAGGGAATTCATATTTTATTCTTTCGTGGTGAAAGTTATCGCTGTCTTAACAGGTTGGGTCTGACTATCTGAAGACAAGGGCCTTATCCTGCTCTTTGGTGCTTTCTGCCTGCTGGGTGCCTGGTGACTCTGGAGGATGCCCAAAATAGCCCCAAATCAGAGCTGTGCCTGCCCAACCTTATGGAGAGTCACGAGGTCACTGGTGTAACTGGGAGGAGAATTTGTCCTTCTAGCTTTAAAAATAGCTGTGTTTTCTTTAATGGCATTTTGCTTGGGGCAGCCAGGAGCTTGCAGGAGTGCACAGCCCAGTTGAGGTGAGCAGGAAGGGGTGCCAGGACGCCCCAGTTAATCCCATTTCAAACCACATTTGTCTCTAAAAATGAACCAAACCAAGCTGGATTTCTTCTTCCTTCCAAAATTCTTAATTTGACTGGCTTCCCAGAGCCAGGTTAATGATGTTTCCTCTGTGGAAAATGCTCTCTGGTATAACTAAATAAGATTCTGTAATCTCCAGCAGCTGAAGTGTTTAGTTAGGGTCCAAGGGTGTTTTTTTTTATCCCAGCTCTGTCCGTGCTAACCAAAGTGCAGGGTTTCTAGTGATGAGCGATTTGGAGCTTATCTCTGGGAACTGCCGTGAATGCCAGACCCGTGCTTACACAAGGAGAGAAATGCATGAATTTTTCCACATCAGTAGGAGCTGGAGATTTTGCTAAAGGTGTCTCCAGCTGCAAGGAGCGAGATACGGCTCTGCTGGAGAGCTCCGAAGAGGCAGAACTGAGTAGAAAATTTAAATGTGGATTTAATGCCTCAGAAAGCCATCTGTAAGGGAAGGTGCAGGTGCTGGCTGGCTCTTGGCCATGCAACAGGTCACTCGGGCTGGCTGACTGTGAGGCTGCTGAAGCACAAGTGTGGTGTTTAATCTGACCTGGGAGATGTTCATTAGGGAGCCCAAGGCCGGTGATGTCCCTGTGAGTGCTCTCCATGCACTGCTTGCACAGGGTCCGGCTGGATCAGCTGCTTGTGTCCCCATTTTAAATGGAAAAGCTGCATGGAAGGTTGTCAGGGCCTGGGATGCAGATGGACAGACTGACCACAGCCAGGGCAGGGTGGCTGGGATGCAGTTGCCTTCCAAATTCCAGCCTCTGCCTGTGCATGTGGAAGGAAAAGGAAAAGGAAAAGCAGCAAACAAAATCTGTTTGTTGCCCTGTTAGATGGTGAGGCAGTGGCTGAACCTCTTCGATGACGCTGCGTAGCACTTCTGTAGAGTCACAGGGTGGCTTGGTTAAAGCCCAGCTCTGTATGGGCACGGGGCTGAGAACTGCACCTCCTCCTGCTGCTCATTCCTTTTTGGCACGGGGGCTGTGCTGGGCATTCTGGTGTCCAGGGCAGGTCTGTGCCTCGGGGAGCTGAGCACAGCAAAGCCACGCTGGGAGGGAGCATCACCTCTGCCCTGCTCAGTCTCTGGGGGCTGGGAGCCATCTGTGCAGTGGTCGTGGTGGAGGTGCAGCTGTGCCCTGGCTGTGGGTCCCTGCAGTGCCCCCAGCCTTGCTGCCCCCTCCTCACACCCCACCGTGGGGTTTTGTTGCCCAGCACGTAGCTGATGTCAATTTGTAAAACAATACTTCAGCATTACCCAGTGAAAACACAGACAGCATTGTACAGCTGGGAGCAACATTGATTGAAGTGATATTTAATCCAAGGAAAATACATGATACATAGTCTAGGATTCCTCACTTATCCATCATATAATGCAGTTCATGGGGATTAAATATCCCTCCTGTAAAGTTGGTTGAGATCAGTGTTGTTATTTGTTTTGCAAATGATCCTGACAGTGATGCTGAGAGCTATTGATTACCAATGGTTCTTTAAAAATTACTATTATATTGCAAATTACAAACCTTGGGGGTATCCAGTTATATGATAATGGAAAGGCATTGGTGTGCAATGACACATGCATCATAACAAATTTGCTCTGGCTATATAATGGAGATTGAAAGGGACCTGATTTATGACCAACAGGATTAGCTGCTTGCCATCATACATCTAAGGTAACATGACAACTGTCTCCTTGTTCGTTGTGGCAAGAAGCTCTGATGAGACAATTTAGAAATAAATGAAGGAGGAAAAAAAGAGCAAAACCTCCTCTACCATTTCATTTAAAATACATAAACCACTCTTCTAATTAATAAACAGCAAAAAATCCCTCCATCACTCTCCCGGGTGCATCCACAAAGCACTGAACAGGTGCAAACCAAGGCTGCCAGTCCTAGTGGAACTCCTGGGTTTGCCTGGAAAGCCTTCAGAGCTTCTGGCCGTGATGGAAGTGCAAAGAAGAGCCCTGAATCTGCTGGGAATTTCAATGCATGTGTGCCCTTGAAGCCAGTGGAGGACACTCGTGTTGAGTTGTGTGCTCTCATTCCTGATGATGAATGCCTGATAACACAACTGCTTGTCTTCCAGGCTCTCCTGGTGTTTCCCAGCTCTGTAGCTGAGGACTGAATACTTGATGTGTTCGAGTGGAGCCCGAGGGCTGCTTCAGCCCACGGTGGCTTTAGCAGTGTCACAGGAGCCTTGCCTACTCTGGGGGCAGAGCTGGGTGCTGTGACCTTGCCCTGCCATCCTGGGATGGCACAGAGGGCTGGTAGGAGGATTTTGCATTCAGGAAGGTGTGTGGTGTGAAGGTTAACTCCTGTGGCCATCCTGTGCTCTGGGCACGCTGCAAATACCAAATGCCAGCAATGCAAACAAACCTTTTCCTCATCACCCAGCTGATCCACAGTGCAGCCTGCAGGCAGCAGTGGCTGGGTCTGGGCTTCTGTGTTAACATGCTCAGCTGGGCGTGGTGAAATGCATGTCCAGGAGCCAGTGCCAGCAGAAGCACTTGTAAAACAAAAGGGAGGGAAAAACAGTTTCCCTTCTTCACCAGCACCTTCTCAGCATCTTTTGTCATGAAGTTGTGTATTGGACTGAGAGTCACCAGGCTGCCAGTGTGGAGAAATATCCATGGACAGGAGTCCTCCTCCACACACACTGATTTACTTCTGCCCTGTGCTCTTTTATTCTTTTGTGCTGCAGTAGTAGGGACACTTGCCCAGTAACTTCTTTGAAGAATTATAGCACTTGATGACATGGCACTTCAGATAGGGGAAGGAAGAGGTTTAGGAATTATTCTGTACGACATCTGAAGATCCAGCTCCAGCCTCCCATGAGTCCCACTAGCTCACTTGGAAGTGGGATGGAGGAAGTTTGAAATAATGAATGGTAACTTGGAGCCCACACGTGCTGGTGGTTGGTGGGAGGTGAGTGCATCCCTGAGCACGAGCAGCACTGTGCTGTTCCCCACCTTATCCAGAGGAATTACTCCCTCTGCCTGGAGTGTAAGCAGTGCCCTGGGATGAGGCTGCCAGGCTTTCTCCCAGGGTGAGGAGAAGCAAGGGCTCCTTGAGACTGCACCAGAGAAGCATTTGGTGATACAGAAATCAGAGGAGAGTAAAATTCACCTCCTTGTGGAAGTGCTGGCCCTTGACTTGCAGTAAAGCATTTTTTGTGCTGTTTACTCAGCCCAAGTCCTGTGCAGGTCACCATGTGCTGTACCCTGTCTCATGGCCTGTTCCTGTGTGTGCTGTGCTCCAGGGGTAGTCAACAGCTGCAGAGATGCTGATTGTTATCAGGGAAGGGCACATGCAGAGGGGGCTTTGTTTTTCCAACAAAAATGAAATCCCAGAGTTTTGTCAGTACTTCATATATGAAAATTTCTGCTTGTAGAGACAGAGAGCTTTCCAGAGGAGCTGCAGTTTCAAGATTGTGGAGGAGGGTGAACCAAGAGGGGAGGTTGCAAGGTGGGGCTCAGAAATGCTGACACAAGGGACCTCTGGGACTCTGCAGCTCAGTTTCTTTTTTGAGGCAGGACTTCTGCCAGTGGTGACTCAGGTTGGTGTTGACTTTGTCTAGATGAGTCTTAGAACTCCTCCTAGGGTGGATATAGGTGGTGGGTTGACTGCTCAGGTTCCTGCCTTCTGGGGGGAGCAGAGGTGTTTGGGGGTACAGGTTTCATCCTGTCACTGTGCAGACCCAGTGTGAGATCCTTTCAGAAAGACAGGCGAGGGCCTGAGCTGGAGAAGTTGTAGGGGATGGAGGAGAAGGCTGGTTTTGGCTGTTTGTTCATCTTCTTTATCACTCCCAGCTGAAGCTGGGTCAGGGTGCAGAACTGGGCAGGAGATGCCCTTACCCAGAGCCTGACCTCTGCACAGATGTGCACAGACATGAATGTGCTCAGGAGTGATGCTTTCCCACCATTACCTTTATAGATGACCTGACCTGATGTCTCTGATCCAGGCTCTCCCAGGTGAGAGAGCTCTCTTGCAGGAACTCTTTGACTAGCAAACACTTCACAGTGGCTCAGGGGAGGCTGGAGTGGGAGGAAGAGAGCCCTTGTTCCTCTCAGCTGCTCTGGGTTGGGTGGACCTAAAACTAGCAGGTATGAATGCCACTGTCATTACCTTAATGCTTTGTATCACAGCTGGAGTGGGACAGTCACGTGTATGGATTCTGGGAGGTCTTTTGATCCAGCACTGCATCAGATTTTATTACAAAAATCAGTGTAAAATGGTCGTGGTTGAGCTGTGTCCTTCAGCCCAGTAACTGCTGCACAAGTAAGTCACTGAGTCAGTGTGCACAGCAGCAAAGCCATGCACAATTCAGGAGGGACCTTGGGTGACCCAGGGGACAGAGGGGCCACAGCACTGTGTGAATCAAGTTGGTTGGGTGAAGGTGGGCTGTCCCCCCCGTCCCCAGAGCACTCTGGGCAGAACCTGCTGTCCTTAGACCAGCATCACTGGGATTGTGTTGTGTGAGACACACATTGGGGCAGGATTTGCTTCTCCTTGGAAGAGTTTATCTGGAAAATGTGGGTTTACAAGCATATCCAGGGTACCTCCTGGGGTACCCCACCCCGGACCATTGCCTGGCCTTATGTGTGTGTCAAGCAGCCCCTTCCTGCTCTGATAGCATCTCCCTTGCTGGGACAGAGTGGGGCAAAGGGAGCCTCAGGGGCGATGTGGCCATGGTTTAGAGAAGTTTGTAAGGGATTTGATCACAGCTTAGGAAAACTTCCTCCCTCTCCTGTGTGCTAGTGATGACTTTCCATTTATTTCTCTGCTGTTGTAATGAAAGTCCAAGTGCTACACAACTGCAGAGATCCTGACATTGGAGCAGCCAGCACAAACCATTTCTCTGGAAAAAAGGATCCATCCAAATGGTTCCTTTATGTCATGCTCTAATTTTGCTGCTGTTGGTTTATTTTTGTTTTTGGCTTCTTTTATTCACGGTATTCTTAAAACTTCCCTTTCAGGGCTTAACAGCTTAACCATTTCAAAATCATGCCAAGCGGAAATGTAGCACACGATTTTCTCACTAAACATTGTGCTGATCGCTCAAATGTATTCTGGATTTGTGGAAAAGCTGCAGAAAACTGGGATGAAAGAGAGTGAGAATTAGCACTCAAATGAAGAGCCAGGTCTTTACATGATTGGGAAAGGTCTGTGGAAGCAGGGTGCTGCTTGTCACCTTCTTGCTCTGCAGCATCGCACACTGGCGTGGCTCACAGCAGGATTGGTGGGCAGGCAGGTGGTGAAGCACAGGTCTCAGTCCTGAGGCTGCTACAGTCTTTAAACGTGAGTCTTAGTCCTGGTTCTTGGTCTCTGATATCTGAATTATGCCCCAGGCTCCGCTACCAGATTCCTCTCTGGGTCTCAGCAGCTCCTTCAGTCTCTTGGGCCTCCCTCTCTTCTTCACGGGAAAGGGATTACAGTGCCAAAAATCGCCCATTTTCTTAGGTGGGCCTCTTTGTGACTCTCTTCTGTGAAATACGTCTTTCTCCCTGTTCCTCCGAGTGAAATACAAAGGAGATGTGATTCACCACCAGTGCTGATGTGCCAAGGCAGCAGGAAAGCTGCTGGTGTGCAAAGGATGCTTTGTCCCTGCACATGGCCCTTCTGACACACAGATTCCCTGCTGGGGCTGGTGGCTTCCTGCTCTGCTTGTCCTACTGAGTAGCTGGAGGACTCAGGGCAGAAATGGCCCTGCTCCTGGTGCTGATGCAGCACCTCTGATGGGAGCAAATGCCACTTTTGGGAGGCGAGGTGGGTGTTATGTGATCATATGGACAGTCCTGTCCTGTGAGAACTGATTTGGGATGGGTCTGGTGTGACTTTTGTTTGGCTCTTGCTCCTGCAAGGAGCTGCATTTTCCCAAGGAGGAGGAGGGCAAGGGGCACTTTTGGAGATGCAGACTTTCTCTTGGAACTAAAATGGGTTCTCACCATCTAATGACTGCTTGACTGCTGTGAGCAAACCCGGGCTCCTGGGATGATCACAGGGGTGCAGACTGGCACAAGAGAAGTCAGATCAATGTTGCAGAGCTGGGAGGCTAGTTTTAGTCCTGACTTTCAAAGACAAGAATAAGAGAGTTATTTTATTTGCCATTTCTGGCTTTTTATGGTTGCTCACATTAGAAGATCTTTGAGGGTCCTCACTACTTGCAGAGAATGTCTATGGGACCTTGAGCTGCAGAGCTGGGCTGCAGGCCACAGCTTACAGATGCTCTGAGCTGGAATTTGCTCTTTTGTTACAACTCTCAGGCTTGTGAGGTGAAGTGAGGGACAGCTGATGATTATTAGTAGCTTTAAAATTAATATTGCTCTTTAGAACGTTTAATCTTTCATTAGCAGTGAATACAATACATGCTGGGGTGCATGCAGACCTAGAAACGCTCAGGTTCCTGCAGTGCTACAGCTTGGGCAGCTGTGAGTTCTGTGAGCAAGGGATTTTCCAAATCAGCAGAGGATGCGGGCAAGGGCTCAGTTTGATTTCCAGAAGTCTCATCTGTGTAAATCCTGGACGGGGGATAGGCAAGACCCTGTGTCCTGCCAGTGCCATGTGTCTTTGAAGCAGTTCCACATCCCTGCTTGCAGCACAGACCAAGAGCTGAACAAGGCCCCTGATTTGTTTATAATATTCCTGGGAGAAGGGGGGGCACGTGGAGGTCTCTGGACTGCAAGCAGAGGTGAAGAGCATGGCCTGGGTACAAAGCACAGCGAGGGTGCAGACTGGGGACATGAAGTGAGAGCACCGAGTGAGCAGCCGCTGTTTGGAAAACCTCGGGATGCAGGAGAAGGGAGTAGAGGGATTCCTCAGTTTGTCTCCTTGCCTCTCCCAAGTAAATCCTTTCTGGCTGATGTGGTTGGCACATGCAGAGCATCTTGGCTTGGTGCTTCAGCGGATGGTCTCCAGCTGGGGTGATAGCTCAGAGCTGGGAGGGGGGAAGCATTAGGGAGCCCAGGGGGCAAAATGTCGTGCCATGGATCTTCAAAGAACAGGAAGGAAGAGCATTTATTCTGTTATTGTTCATATTACAGGAAATTTCCCCGCTCTCTTTTCAGTTAATGACCACTGGGGCAAGAGACTTTCCTAGCTCGTAGGGAGCAAATCTGAATAAACCAGTAACAGTCATGTTGTTGAAGAGTGGCTCCACTTGAGTTGTTTTTCCACTGTTTGGATAAATAAGACAATAAGAAGAGCTGCTGAGATAGTTGGCAGAGAAATGAATCCCCCAGGAGATCGGGGCAATGTTGTTTATTCGTGGGAGCTGCCTGTGCATGAGGGGTCAGTCCTGCAGTTCTGTAGAGAGAAGGGAAACAAACGTTCTCTGTTCCAGCACCAGATTCATTGCAAGGAGGGACGCCAGGGATCATTAGTGCCACAGCCACTATGATCTTTTGCTCAGATTAGTTTCCTCTTTTTAAGGCAAAAAAAAAAAAAAAAGGCAGGTTCCCATTAGATCAGATATGGACAGAGTAATAGTGGTATCACAGAGACTGAGGTCTGCAAGATTAAAATGTGAAAGGGAGGAGAAATGATAGCTTTGGCCCTGCTTGCTGTTACAGCAGCTGTGTGAATAAATGACTCTATGCAGATAAGCAGGGCAAAAATAAAAGGGATGCTTAGGACGAGACAGCAAAAAAAAAAAGGGAACTAATCAGCAGATTCAACCACTGTAATAATGCAGTAAACATGGAAAATTACATTATATTAGCTCCTCTGGTTCCCCTTGTATACACTAGCCACAAAGTCATCGATGTGAGGATGCAGTGCTGCAGGATCCAGAGCTCCCTGCTCCTGAGGGAAGGCGTGAGTGATGCTAAAGGGAAAAGTTGACTTTTGAACTGCCTGAGGAAGAAGTGGCTCAAGTGGAGCTGTGGAAAAGCTCGCAGCTCACCGGGTTAAAAATCTGCTCCCAGGAAAAGGATGGCCAGTGTGTTTGTCCCCAGTGCTCAGGCAGCAGTAGGGTTTGTGCTGAGCCACAGCTTAATTGCAGTCCTGGGATGTTCCCCTGATGAGGGAGAAATTGGTCTGCTGCGGGTTTTTATATATATATATATATATATATAAAAATATCTTTTTTAACTAGTGAACTGATTTCCGTTTTGTTCAATTTCTCACAAAGAATGACAAGTAGCCACTGCAGCTTTTCCCTGCGTTCAAGCAAAACCAGCATGTAACATTATTTGCAAATTAGCTTCATCCCTCTGGCTCCCAGTTAAAGCAGGAACTGCTTGGTCCAGAGTTGCTCCCAAAATATCCGTTTAAACCATGTAATGATTCTGACTCTCTCATGCATAGTAGATGAAAGACGATCCGTGATTTATTTTTGAAGCTTTGAACCCCAAACATGGTCAATCATAGAAAAAAAGATTAAAAAAGGAGGAAGTCATGATAATGCAAAGCTGGGAGAAAAGCAGCCCTACACTTCACAGTAAAATCCGTCTTCTTTGCACTTTTTTATTAACAGCTTCAACTATGATCAGTGCATAAATCTACCTGCAACACAGGATGTTGGAAAATTACCGAGAGACAGCAACGTCCTCCCTGCTGCTTGGTGAGAAAAGAAGGATGCACCTTCAGGTACGGGCTGGAAAATTGTTTCATCCTCTGTTCCCTATCTGTGTTGCACTAAGCTTGCTCATCTCATTGATTAGAGGGGGGAAACAAGGTGTTTGCAAGAGGGAAACTTCAGAAGGGACTCTCTAAACTTGTCTCAAGCCACAGATAAGTGTCTGCCTGGGACCTGCTCTGCACCCAAGCAGTGCAAGGCTCTTCAGGCTCTACTGGGGGTTAATGGTGGTGTTTTGATCCTGCTCGTCTTGGTGAGAACCAGATCAGCTCCACTCTGGGTGCTCCCGCAGCCTCCCAGGAGGAGCAGCTCTGCTCTGGGTGCTCGTGCAGCGTAGGGAAGCAGAGCACGGGCCCTGCCACTCCCTGCTGCTGGTTCAGGGAGGCTCAGCTCCCCTCTGGGTGCTCCTGCAGCGTTGGGGAGCAGAGCACATGCCCTGCTGTTCCCTGCACCCGCATCACATCGAACCGCGCGTACGAAATCGCCGCGTCCCCGGCGCTTGGAAGGGATCGCATGGAGGGCTGAGCAGGACGAGCAGGGTTGGCTGCTGCTGCCGTGCAGCCTCTTTAGAGCAGGAGCACAGCTAAGCACTCCTCCTGGGTTTTCTTAATCCAGCCTCAATCCATGCACTTCAAGCAGGAGCCTTGTTTTAGGGCTGTGCTGAGCACTCGAGTCTCCCAGCAAGCTGCTCGTGTGCCTGGAAGGGCCAGCCAGAAGCCAAAAAGCTGGTTTTACTCTCTTTTGAAGAGGATGGAAATTGCTCCCCCTGAGCAGGGGAGTACAGAGGGGAGTTGTGGTTCCCAGGACAAGAAAAGGGAGGGTTGGTGACTTTCTGAACGTGGATTTTTCTGACAGTTGTCTGATGCTTTGGGCTCAACATGGACAAGCCACTGTCCCTGAAATCCAGCATAGCAACTGGATTATAGCTGTCACATCCATCTCCCTAGGGAGAAAAAAGGGGGTTCCAGCTACAGAGGCCAGTTTAAAACATGCCAGCCTTCTCCAGCATGCTTTCCTAAATACATGTTTTGTAGCAAACAAGATCCTAAGAGCTACTTAAATCTTGGCAACTGGTCAGCACTGTGATGTTGCAGGTTGGGGTTTCTCATTTATCTAGGTGGGCTGGTTGCTTGTTCTGCCACCCGTGCAAGTGGTTTCAGGAAATAAAGGGAATTAGCTCGTCTGTCATCTCAGTGTTTATAGATGCCTGTCTGGCGGGAGTCGTTGCTTCTAGTAAAGCTCTTTCTCTTCATCGTGCCCATCACTCCAGTTTGCATTTCCCTTATCGCCACGTTTGCTCCCTGCAGTGACCACTGGGGACTTAAAGGGGACAAACTGCTGTTGCTGGGGCTGGCTTTCACCTGGGGCCTCCTAGAAGGTGGTGGTATTGTGAGCACTGGGGTCCCCAGCATGTGACAGGGGCTCCAGAGGAAGCCTGTGGTGGGACCTGATGTCCTGACATTTCTGTGGGAGTGTGTCTGTGCCGCTGGGTAAACGGGGTCGAGCGAGATGTGCTGGGGGCAGAAAGGAGCTGCGGATTTTGGGACTGGAGTAGGTCTTTGTTTCACTGATGTGTTTCATGGATGGGTTGGCCAGCACCAAGGCTTCCTCCTCTGTGGGAAATACTGGCAGTCTTAGAGAGGCTGCTTAGATTGAGTTGTGACTGCTGAGGGCTCTTGGAGTGGTGCTGGGTCCTGTCTGGGTCTGGATTGGTTAAACACATAGTTCTGTCTGTGTTTTCTAAAGGTGAGGAGACAAAAAGGGGGATAGGTGTTAGAAGGGGGGTGGGTGAGAGCTGCCCTCCTGGTGCAGGGTGGCCATTGTGCTGAGCTTTCAGCTGGATTTCCAGCTTTCTGCTATTTCTGCCTTGGCTGTGGTGCTCCATCAGTACTTTGCACCACACCAATCTCTCCCCAGTTTTTCGTTTAGCCTCCCCTGCATGACACACGATGCACAAGGGCCTGACACCACGTGCCAGGAGACACCATGAAGATGGGATTAGCTCCTTGCAACTTACTGTTCCCACCCTGCATTTCTTGGGAGAACTCTAGCATCCCGTCAGGCCGCGGGGGAGATGTTTTTCACCCCTTCCCACATCCATGCATGCCTTCCTCCCTGCAGGGAAACTCGTGTTGGCACAGGACAATGCCGGATGATGCTGCACATTCAGTAAGAGATGCTCCTCTAAAGCGGGATGAAGGCTGCGAGTAACGCCTTTTAATGTTCCTTCTCATAATTATCCTCTTAATTACCCAATGAAATGCCCAATAAAACAAATCACTATAATTCCTATTTTATTCCCTGCCTTTTGCGGGTTATTTAAGAGCGCAGGACACATTAAGGAGACGCTTTCTCATGAGGGAATGCTTTCCAATAGATGATACTTGCAAAATGGTTTTATGTCCCTATCCTATGTGTTTCATCCTCATTTTCCATGCCAGGTTGCTAATTACCAGAGGCACTGGTGGCTGGGAAGCACTGCCTCCCTTGCTGCCCATCTCTGCTGCGATGAAGTCACAGCTCTGAGTTTGTGACATCCCCATGGCAACGGCCCGTGATGTCACTAGCGGGGATTACAACTTTGCGAAGCATCCAGGCACAGGCAGCCGGGCTGGAGCTCTTGGGCTCTCACATGTCTTTAAATAGCAAGGAACTAAAATGCAGGGAAGTCTTTAAGAAGGCTTTAGATTTCCTTTCTTTTACCCGGAAGGAGGGGAGGCTGTTGACTGCAGGGCTGCCACCAGCGGTCCCGTCCCCCTGTCCTGCAGCAAGCCCAGCTCCCTCATGCACTTGGGGTTTGCCTGGGGGAGCTCAGCCCTGCAGTGACCCTGGTGCAGGATTCTGTGGCCAAGGGCTGATGTGTTGGGCATCTCCTCAATGTCCCTGGGGGCTGCAGGTGTCCCCAGTCCCCTGCAACTCCCTCTTGCTCTGTACTTCTTGCTGATAAAGTGAACATAAAGCAAACCTGGGGACCACCGATCCCCACAGCCCACCCCTGCTCATGCTTCACTCCCTCTGAACTGCTGGCTCTACTGGCTTTCTTCTGTGCTTTTTGTCTAATACTCATAGTATTTGCATAATAAGACATTTTTCATGCACAGGCAGTGAGAGAGGAAGATTCGTGTGTGTGCCTCTCTAGCAACAGGAAAATCATGTAATAACCACACTTTATTTTACACCTGGGGAGGAAATGCAGCTCCCACGGCCGGTACCACAAACTGCGCAGGGTGTTTAAACACACAGCCCCAAAACTTACACAGGGCAGCCACCTGACTGGTATTTATGTACCTTGTTTAAACAGCAGAAGCAAATCAAGCACATGGAAGAGTCAATCTCTTTATTTTAGCTTTTCTAAGGTAGGAATAAAAACGGTATTTCAAAGGCCAGCGTGTCTCAGCTGAGCGGTGGTGGGGAAAAGCCGGTGCCGCAGAACATACTGTCCTGTCTCCTGCTTCCTCAGATCATAACTTCCAAGCTGCATTCAATAGAAATAAATGTTCACTAGTTCCGGTGGTGGCCTTTGGAAATGGAGCTAATGGAACAAGACAGAAAAATAGTTACAACATTTGGACAAGCGCTTAAACGTTGAATGCTGCGCACGGCGCAGCCCAGCTGTGGGGAGGTGGTGGGTGCACCTGCAGGGAGCTGTGCCCCTCGCTGGCGTGACAACGAGTCCTCCCACGGGCACAGGGAATCCAGCTGTGTGGTACTACACAGGCCGAGGGCAGCTGGGGCTTTGGCAGCCCCGCGCCGGGCAGCAGGTGAAGGGCTCGGCAGACTCATGCTGGAGTCCCCCGGAGGGAGAGGAGGGTGGCCAGTTCTTGGAGAAAACGGGCGGAGGAGAATGTGTAACATTACCCTGAGCTGAGAAGGGGGAGATGAAGAGGCTGCAGTGATTAAATTGGATCTACTGAAATCCTTCCAAAGCAGGCTTAGGAATTAAGAGCCATCAATGTCACATTGAGGGTCACTCGCTGCAGGAATCCTCCGGCCAGTGCCCGGCCTCCCCCCTCCCCATGCCTCTGTTTAGCCCCATCTGAGCCTGAGGAAACTCATCCTTTGTTTCAGAGCCCAGTTGGACATCCCCTTCTGCCACAGAGCAGTGAATCTCAGCGAGGAGGGCCTCTGAGAAGCCAGTTTGTCTGGAGAGGAAGGATTAGAGTGTGTATGGCCAGATTGGCTTTGAATTCATCGGGGATTTAATAACAGGGGAAGGTGGTGGGGACAGAAGGCATTGAACGGGCTGGGCTGACACTGCCTTTGTGCAGAGATCTGCTGGCTGGTCCCCTGGCAGCAGCAGTGATGGAGACTAAGCCCAGGAGGTGTCAGCTGGTGTCCCCTGTGCGTCAGGGACAGTGTGGTTTGCTCGCTGGGACAATTCTTACCACGCTCATGGGACTCGACTGGAGCCACCGTGCTGTGCTGCAGACTGGTCATGCCTGCCTGTCCCTGGGGCTGGATCCAGCTCACCACAGTCTCACCCAGAGGAGTCACAGCCCAGAGCAATGCTCCAGCAGCACGGCTGTGCCGTGGCAGCCTGCACACACCAGCAGCACCTCAGTCGTGGATAATAGCCCCCAACGCCAGCATGGGAATACTGGTGGGACCAGCCAGAGCCAGGATGGAGCCCAGCTATGAAACTGGCGGGCATTCCTTGCCTGGGAGTGAGCTTCCAGTGCACCTCAGATGCTTTGCTCATGCTGACCTGCACTGGACCAGGTCCCCAGTTCATCTGCTGCCACCGGTGCCACATTTACACACATCCCCATCAGTTCTGTGCGGCAGGGCCGCCTCTCCCAGCCACATACAGGCACTGAGCAGAGCCCCAGAGGGACCGTCCTGCTTGACAAACCTCTGTCTGATCTGGGACTCCCACTGAAGGGGTTTTTTTAAGCCTCTCCTACGCCTTTCTCCTTATTTTCCACAGCTGGAGCGTCGGGTCACAGCAGGGAGATTTTCACACATCATTAGAGCCAAGTGTCCAATTCCACACAGCCGTCAACCCCAATCAGAGCGATTTAAAAGGCAGCGCTTCCTTTAATCATCCGGGACGCTCAGATCTGTTGGTGTGAACTGAGCGCTCCCGTAAGCGCAGGAGAAGCAGGGGGATGGAGCAACGGGGAAATGATGCTGAGATGAGACTTGTGGTACTCAAAAGCAGCGGCTCCTCACATGTAGATCAGCCCCAGGGCAGACCTGGAGGGTGAGGTCCTTCCTCCCTGTCCGTCTCTTCTGGTTTTCCTCCGTGGATGATTGAGGTGGCCATGGGTCTGTGTGCATGAGCAGGGCCCGGGGAAGGGTTGCTGTCTGCAGCTGAGACCTGAGCCAGGGGTGATGTATCAGAATGTTCCTAAGCAGGAGAGAGCCTCAGCACCAGCATTTCTGACTCAGGAGGTGGAAGCAGCCTGCTGTGTGAGGCCCTGAGCACTGGAGGTGTCCTGGAGACCTGTGGGCTCCACAGGTTCCCACGGAACAAACGAGTAACCCGAAATCTCGGAGCTGTGCTTCACCTCTCGCCGTCCCAGCCAGCATCCCTGACCCTGGGCCACTGTAAAAATGCGTGCTGGGCTCTGTGAAGTGATGCAGCTCCACGTCTGTGCCAGCAGCAGGAGACACACAGGCACACAGTGCCTCCTTTCCAGGCAGCACCTGGAGCTGAGCCGTGCGCGCGCAGCCCTGCCAGGGGCACGCTGCATCGTCCCCGTGTGCAACCACACGACCTTCTCTTGGCCTTCCCACAGTCCTGCCACAGCCCCCATGCAATGCAGATTGCACGTGGATATGGGAAGGACAAACACATGAGGAACATCACGGAATTACCAACACACCTGACTGCAGGAAGATGAATGTCCTTCCCAAACGCTCTGGCATGCGCAGAATCGCTCTCCACAGCGTCCCTGAGCTTTCAGTGCTCATGGTTTGTCCAAGGGCAACTTTGCAAAATGTCAACGTTTTTATCAAAATTCCCCGTGACAGGCTTCAAGTTTTAATTAAAGGAACTCGGGGGTGTATGTTTGTTTGTTTGTTTGTTTCTATGAAATTAGTTTTTATTTTTTTTCATAAGAAAGCAAATGTTTTTCCAAGGGAAGAATAACAGCCCCTGGTTTTTTGCTACTCTGTCATGTCTTTCTGTCTAACCTGCTTTCTAAATCAACCTGTGAGCCTCTCCAGCAGGAAGCTCAGCAGCCTGGTTGGTCCTGTGTCACAGGTTCCTCTGAGAGAGTGGCACTGCCAGGGCTGCCCAAAGCAGCATGTACACACCACTGGCCAGATCCACACGTGCCAAGACACCTCTAGCCCTGAAAACACAACCAGCTGATGCTGTAGATAAAATCAGCAGCTTGCAGACAGGGCTGTGCTTTAAAATCCCCAGGACCAGTAGCAACACAGGCAAAGGCTAGGAGAAATTTTGCCATTAGCCTCTGAAAACCTGAAAATTTCTGCTAAAGAAGCAATCAGGTTGGTGTTTGTTCTGCCCTTGCTGCTGCAAATTGGTTGGATTGATAGGAATGAAAGCAGTGGTGTAAGAGAGAGTCAGAGCAGCCTTCTGGACTTTGATTTGATCTCTGCCTTTCATGGTCTCCCCTTTTGTACTTGCTCATTGCTTTTAAAAACAACTCTTTGACGAGAGGTGGCAAAATCTCACTTAGGCAGAGCTTTTTTGGCAACAAACGTTTGACTTCTGGAGCTGCCCTCATCTGTTGGGTAAACATGAAATGATCATCTTTGACTGGAACTGATCCTCTAGAGCCATGTCATTCCACTGGGGAGAGGTATTTTCACTGATTTTCAGTGTGGATTATTTTTGTAACTGACTGTAATAGTTTCTTTGGTGGTATTAGGGCTTATTATGTCAGGATTTATTTTGGCGTGAGGTGATTCAACAAGCTGTAGTCCTGTAACTTCCCTTTGCATGCTGGAATCTAGGGGCCCATCTCCTGCTCCCACCACAGACACAATGGGGGGCAACCTCTTTGCAGCTGGACCTGTCTCCCAAGGTCAGCTTTCCCCCAGCTGCTTCGTAAATGCCAGAGGAGCAAGTTTAAGAGAGCAAATTCCCTGTGAAGCACAGGTAAAAACTCACCTGGGTGAAACATCCATATAGAAAAGCCTCCTAGAAAGAGGAGGAGAGGGCAGCAGGGAAGGGACTGCAGCTTCAGAGGAGCAGTGCAGGCACTGGGAGCTCCCTGGCATTAGCAGAGGGGTTAGCAGCAGAAAACACAATTGAGGATTAAATGTGGATTATGCTGCAGCGATCCTGAAACATCGGCAGTGCTGAGGCAACTACCAAAGGACTTCATTTCCTTAGGAGAAGAACTGCTGGGCCCAAAGCAGTTGTAGATAAAACTCTTCAGGAGCTGCTCGTGATGAAGTAGTGAGGCAGTGAGCCAAGGCAGCGTGCTTTGGTATCTGGTACCTCCTGGAGAATTTGGCAATGCAGACTGGTGGATCTGCTCCTCAAAGGCCCATGTAATATGGGATTTTGGACATCAGTTCACCATCAAACACTGCCCAGGCTCCACCAAGTATCAGAAGAAAAGGTTCACATTAACCCCTTCAGTGCTGGTCAGTAGAAATGAATGGGTAAGATTGGCTGCTGTTCTCTCTCTGTCAGCATCATTAAAATCACTCAGGACCTTGGGTTTATGGTGCACTTGTCTTGCTGGGAGTGGGAAAGGATTGGGCTCGTTATTTTAGGTGTCCCCTCAGCCAAAACAAAGGCTTATGTGTAGGAACTCCTCTGGGCTGTGCAGTCAGCCAGGCTTGGGGCTTCCTTGGTTTGGCAATCGCAGCTGAACATCTCAGGGCGAACATCAGCCTGGTGGAGCTCTGAGATGCAGAGATGGAGAGCTGGATGATTGGGATGGATGGACCAGATCGTGCTGAGGTGGCAGAGGCCAGGAAATTGGGACTTCACTTGCCTGCAGACCCTGCTGTGCTCAACAAATGACATTGGGCAACACTGACCTCCTCAAGCTGGAGTTTGGATCATGCTCTGCTTGGGCAAAAGGAAGCACTTTCAGCCTGCTGAGCAGAGCCCTCTGGCTCCCTTCACAGGCTGAGGCCCAGCAGAGGTGTGTGCAGGAATTGGGATGGACCCTCTGCTCCCTAACACGACGAGCAAGGCAGTGCTTACACCTTGTCTGCAGCAACAGGGCATTTGTAGGTCCCCTGGCATGACCTCGAGGCTGGGAGGAGCAGAGGGCTGTCCGTCTGTCCATCCTCTTCCACCACACGAGCTGGAGTTAGCCAGAGCTCCTTTTGGCAGCCCGATTCCCTGCTCCAGCAAGTGCTGGGCTAATGGGGAGGCGGCCGCAGGAGGAACACTCTGTTCAGCAGCTGCACATTCCATTAATTTAATGAGGATTTTTTTTTTTTTNTTTTTTTTTTTTTTTTTTTTTTTTTTTACGAGGCAGATGGTAAAATAGCTATTTTCTGTTGTCTAATAAATACCATCAGCACGGCAGAAAATGTGCAATCTCGCCAAGTCCTTTCTGATTCCTCGCCCTCCTGTACCGATGCGTTTCCCCATCCTCTGCTGGCAGCTGGTGGGGCTGGGAGGTGGGATGGGAGAGAGAGGTGGGACACCAAAGGCAAGTCCAAAATTGCTGGTGGGACCTGCACATTGAGACAGCAGCTTCCCCTGATTGGGCAGAGCCTCGGTGTCCTGCTGGGAGAGCTGTGCTCTGGCAGCCTCCGCCGATCCAATTCTCACTTCATCTGATTGCAGTAATAACAACTCACACAAATTTCCTGCCTCAACCTGAAATCTTCCAGCTCTGCAATGCAAATAATATAATGTGTGATGAGGAGCCCAATGACGGGGATAATAATAATAATAGTGATGAAGCCTTTATTCAATGAATGAGTGAATCAAGCAAGCAAAAATAAATGGTATTCAGGGCTTGGAAATCAATAGGAAGAGAAATCAGGAGGAAATGCAGGGGGACTTGCATCTCTGGGGGAGCGCTGTCCTTAGGAATGGCGTGGAGGAGAGATGAGCAGAGCCCTCTGAGCTGGGCACTCCTCGTCTGCCCGTGCTGCTCCTGGGCTTGCTCCTCTCCTGTGGTTATATTGCCTCTGCTGAGCTCACTGCTCTGCCTGGTCCCAGCCTCCCTTGATCTCTTTGGCCCCCTTGATTTACAGCTCTCCTGGGCTCTCTGAATGTGTCTAGGCAGCTGGCAGGCTACAGACCTGACCTGGGGTTGGGTAATAACTTGTCTTTTGTCCCATGCCCAGGAGGTTGGCCATAAAAAAGCTCCAGACATCAATTTTCCTCTCCACCGGGGTGGAATTGCAAAATGATGAGTTGGTCTTTGCCCTCATTTATCTCTTTTTTCCTTTCTCCTCCTCTTTTTATCTTTCTCTATTCTTCCAGCACTACTGCTCATTGCTCTCTTCTTTACCCCCTTTCCACTATCTCCTCCATCATTTACCAGCCTCCCTCCCCTCTGCACATCACTGCTTCTCCTCTCTCCCCCTTTCCCCCACTTCTGCCTCATTTTTTCTGTGTTTCCTTCCCATCTCAAAACTTTCATGATTTTTCTTGCTGTGCATAGCAGTTTGATATCTATACCTGTAATAGCCTGCTAATACAGTAATTCCACAAGAGACCCTTTAAAAACCCAAAGCCTTGGCAGGTAGTAAAACTCACCTTTTAACTTGGCTTCCTCTTTATCAGGGATTCATTTCAGACAGGATTTCTGTGTGCACAGCTCTGCCACTCTCTGTTAGTAAAAAAAAAAAAAGGATTAATTCCTGCAACAGGTGAATATGCTTCACAGGTCTGGTCAGCAGGATCTCTTCTCCACTTCCTGCAGGTACATGGGGGATTTAATCATCTGACGTGGTGCTTCTCTTTGTCCAGTGTGTGTTTACACTGTGCCTTCCCCGTGCCTGTGCTGAGACCTCCTGGGGGATGCACCAGTGGGCCATTCCCATGAAACCTTCGCATTATCCAAGGGATTTTTCCACTTTTTGGAGAGATACCATGTGGCAAATTCCGAGCTGACATCCTGCTCTCTCAGGTGATACTGGCAGGGGTTGAGGTTACTGAAGGCTCTGTCCCAGCACCACCAGTGCCAATCCCTGCCCTGGACCCACCTGCTAAAGTCTCCCATGGCTCCTGCCTGTCTCTCCAAGCAGTGCCTGCTCAGGTGAGGGACTGGCACAGCTGGCAGTGCCCCTTCTCCGACCTCTGAGAACAGAATCTTCCATAAGCCTAAAGAAAAAGGACAAGCTTCTCCTGCCCTTTCCTCTCTGGCCACTTTTTGATGGTGTCTGCAGCTTTGTATTGTGTTTAAATCTATGCAAATATGTTAGTGGATAAAATATGCAGAAGGCAAACCTGGGAAATTTAATCTGACTTGCAAATGTGCTGGGGAGAGGCACTTGGTAAATTGGAACCAGACTTTTACTCCTTTTGCCCAGCACCTCCAGCAGGACCTGCCCTAGGGCAGTAGGGAAGTAGCTGTGTCCTAATATCCTCTCCATCTCCACTGTTATATGGGCTTGGGGGTGATGAAGAAACCAGAGTATTCTCCTGTATTGCAAATATTGCAGCAGGACTGACCTCTCTTGGGCTCCCCAGTGTCATCCACTTTCCCTGCTGGTCCCTAAGTGTGGGTGGAAAGGGCAGCATTTGGTTTCTCTGCAGCAGTGGCTGAGGTGGTGGTGTCTTGGTGGGAACACTGAGTGATGGGAACAGGCAGTGAGCAGCCCTTGGAGCTGGCAGCAGGCAGTGAGAGCTGCCTGCCAGCTCCTGCCTTGGGACTGCCAACCCTCTCCCAGGGTGGAGAGCCCAAATTTCATCATCTCTAGTGGGTTCCCGAGCAATGGGGCAGGAGATGGCACTGAGCAGGGTGATGTGACTTGCAAATCTTCCTGTCAGGCTGTTTTCTGGACAGCACAAATCTGGAATAATTCCCCTGACCAGGCTGCCAGCTTTATACACAGGAGATGAGGTAGGAGATAATACAGCATGTCTTGTGCCAGATATTCAAGAATTTCTAAGTACATTGCAAACAGGGAGCTACAGGGCAGAATTGCTCTTTCCATTTCACACAGGAAGGCCCTTGAAAATGGTGAAGCTTCCTGCCAAGTCACCCCAGGGACCATAATCTCTATTTTATATTTACAAAACTTTGGAACAATGGCTCTCTGTGCTTCCCTGACAAGACAGGAGAAAGTATTCACCTTTTCTAAGATAAAAGAACCTGATCTAACAGAGGTTCTGCTCTGGACTAGTCAAACATGGTATTTTTCAAAAGCAAAAGCTGGCTAGCTCCAACCAAAATGGGATTTTCAGCAAGCAAGGTGACCAGAGTTTGGGGAGAAGGTCTGCAGGTAGAAAGACAGATACCAAAAAATTGTGGTGAGTCGTGTTTCCTTGATAACAGAGTTGTGAGATGCCCTTCATGCACTGCTGAGAAGAGCAGTGGTTGCCATCTGGTCCTCCTTCCTCATCTTACTGACCCTCACCAAAACAGCTGTGAGGGGCCCTGTGTGGAGGCACAGGTGGAGCTGGGTGGAGCTGACCCAAGGAAGTCTGTGGCTTACTTGATATGGTTTGATGTGAATGCTGGTTCCCTTCACCAGCACTGTCTGACCAGCATTCCAGGGCATCCAAAGACTCCTCATCCTGCCAGGCAGCAGGATCCAGGTTGGAAAGGCAGCATTAAGTAACTTCAGCTGCTTGGACAGAGCTTTCAGAGGTGGTAGAGCCAAACTGTTCCCAAGAGCAGCAGGCAGCCTCCCAGGGGGCAGAGGGCTCCCAGGCAGCTCGGGAGGCTCAGGCTGGGCACCTGGAAGGAGATGTGCACTAAGAGCTCCACAACAGATGGCCAGAAAAGGCTGTGAGATCTCCATCCTTGGAGGCCTCCGGGACTCAGCCACACCAAGCCATGGCTGGTCCAGCATTGAAGATAATCTTGGAGGTAACTCAGGAGGGAGCTCACTCCTGCACTCAAAGGACAGCAAACTGTCACCTGCCCTTCTCCTCAGTGACACGCCTGGAAGAGACTTGCCACCCCAAACTGTTGTATGCTTGTGTGCTGAGAGAAGAGCCGGGCTTGAAATGTCACCTCATTAGAGCTGATAGGTGAGATTTGTTACAGAAAAGGAGAAGTATCAGTCTTCTGGCTCCTGAGGGGACAAGCTCTTCAGCCGGAATGACTGGGGGATTGTAATGGAGTTAACTGAGACTGCCACCAGGGAGCTCAGACACTGGCATTCAGCTGAAGAGGAGAAAACATCTAGATTTCTTCGTGGAGAAAATCCCTCAAACCCCAAGAAAACAGCATTTTCTCAAAGCAGAAGGAGGGAGCTCCTGCCACGTAGATTCCTGCCTGGAGGCTGCATGTTTGGGGTGGTGAGTGTGGTCAGTCGAGGTTACAGAAGGTGGATCATCCCTTCCCTTTTGTGGAGGGTGGTCCAGTTGTCCAAGGTTACTCTGGGTCTGCCTAGGAGATCTGGTGGGCTTCCCTGGAGCCAGCACTGGCATGCAGCCATCAGTCTTCCCCTTCTCTCGCCCAGGTGTGAAATCTTTCTTCCAAATCAGCCTCTATCATCTTGCCTGCAGTGGGAAGCTGGAGAGAAATCCTTTACTGGGGGCAGATTCAGGTGCAGGGGAGATTTTAGCAAACAGCTCTGAACTTCTGTGTTAAACAGCATCACCCAAGGGGGGTGGTTTTGCTGCAGATGCTCCCTCCCTGCTGCACAGGTGCCCACCTGAGCCCTGACCCAGCCCTGGCCTGGCAGCTGCTGTGCCCTGAGGGTCCCCTCTCCAGGGGCTTTGCTTCATTAACTTCCTGATAAGTTGAGAGTTCAGCGCTGAGTCTTAAGAAATTGGCAATAACGCCAAGCCTTCATACAAGGGTAAAAATAGCCCTAATAATTTAGGCAATTAGTTAATTAGCCTCATTTACTTGAAAGCACAGAGTGGCGTGGGAAGACTTTTCTGCTGGGTTTGTTATGCTTTTCTCATTCACTTTGTTTGCTTTTCCCTTGCCATTTTCTCTGCTCCCTGACACAGATACAGGGACCCAAAGCAGTGGAATGCCAGCAGGACAGTGAATGCCAGCCAGCACAGGATGCAGGGCAGTGCTGCAGGGAAGCAGGACTGGTTCTGGTACCCAGGCTCAATGTGTTATATGGGAAGTGGGTAGCTTCTTTGTGACAGGTTCTAGTGGTCGTGGTGCTCTTTCCCAGCCTTTATGATCCTGTGATTTTTTCCGTGCTGCTCCTTCCTCATCCCACCTCTGACCCTTCATTGCAGGTAGAGGCTGTGGCACATTCAGGGTGTCTCACTGCTCTTTGGCAAATACCTAAGGGGCAGCACCCCACTGTCCATAGCACTGCTTGTTAGTTCCCAGTTAGAGAATTCCTGTCTAGTCCTTAGGCCAGAACTGACAGGTGAAAGGAGGCAACATAAATCAGGTGTTTACTGGGGGGAACTGGGGTGCTGGAGGAGCACAAGGCTCAAGACTCTGCTGGTCCTTAATATGCTGGCAGAGCAGCCTCCCAGTGTTGGCCTGTACCTGCCAGTCCCAGGGCTACTGCATCCCTTGGTCCTCACTGCTCCCAGCCAGCCCCTCTGGAGCACGTGTGGCTGGTGCCTGAAGGTTTAAGGTCCATGTTTCTCACATTCTGTGTTCTTCACAGGGTAGTTAGACAAAACAATCCTTTTCCAGCTTGAGACCAAGGACAGCTGTTACAAGCTTCAGGCCCAGAAGTATCAACAACGGAGAACTGAGGGGAGCACACAAGAAGGATGGGACTTCATAACCCAAAGCTGTAATTGGACAATTAACCCCAACATGCAAATGGACCAAAACTTATAAAAGTGTGAAACCTCGTGACCAGTCGTCCATTTTGTGACCATTTTGTGTCCATCTTGGGTGTAGCCCTGGCTGGGCTCTTGTACTGCCCAAGGTGTATCCTTCTAAGGCCTTTTAATAAATACCTACTTTATTCTCTTAGCTCTGTGTAGTCTGTTCCAGGTTCAGCCTCCCAAGGCTGCAGTCCCAGCTGCTCAAAGCCTTTGTCAGTGCCCCTGGCATGGCTGCACAAACTCACCTGGTTTTGGAGAGCTGCTGGTCAGGTCCCCTCTGTCCTCCTCTGACTCACACGAGTCCCATTCATTACTGACCTGGGGACCTGAATGAATTCTGTCTTCCTGAATTATTTCTGAAGACATTAGATCTTCTCAAATTGTTCATCTTCCCCAGAAATGACAGCTTGCAGGCACCTGGGAATAAATGGTGCCTTGGAACAATTTCATTGTTTCTATTCCAGGCAACAGGAATTCCTCAGATCTCAACATCAGTCCCCAAACCCCGGCGTGTTAGCATAACCTCCAGACAGCTTCGAGTTTCTTGACCCAGAAAAAGGACAGGATTTATTATGAACCCTGGGAGACCAGTGTCCTTGCAGCTTGTGTACCCTAATGGTGTGCAGCATATTGTGTGCTCCTCTGGCTGGAATTTTCTTGTCGAAACAGCTCTCTGTCAGCAAATGCCACTTCCACAAAACAGGCTCATGTGTGTGAAATCAAATCAATGTTGATTAATTTTCAGTTTGGAAAAGAGGGGGGAAAAAACCCGTTAAAAATGTCAAGATGCTTTCTCCTTTCATTCTTGCAAGGAGAGCTTCAGTTCTTTATCTCTTAATGACCTTTTGTTTAAAGCCTTTGTATTTTGTAAGAAGTATTCAAAAAAGGAGGAAGCAAAATGAAGTGTTAAATATCTTTTGAAGGAAAATGTGTCCGTTTCCATAAGGTCTTTTTTGTGATTATTATTTAAAGGGAGGCAGGAATCACACTTCTTTTCTCTCTGATTTTTTGCCATTTTGTCCTGAACCAAGGATACTTCCCCAGGCTCCTTGCTCTGCCCTGGCTGACACGAGGCCCCTACGCTGTGCACTGTGGCACAACATTTTAGCAGGGTCAGTAGTGACA
Organism: Promerops cafer; assembly: GCA_013398275.1. Lineage (NCBI taxonomy): Eukaryota > Metazoa > Chordata > Aves > Passeriformes > Nectariniidae > Promerops > Promerops cafer. Next base: position 333,601 of record VZSE01012163.1, read on the forward strand.
GGACAAGGGGTGATGGTTTTAAACTAAAAAAGGGTCAATTTGGATTCTATAAAGGGAAGTTTTTAGAATGACAGTGGTGAAACACTGGCACAGGTTGCCCAGGGAAGCTGTGGCTGTCCCATTGTTGGAAGTGTTCAAAGCTGGGTTGGATGGGGCGTTGAGCAACCTGGGATAGTGGAAGGTGTCCCTGCTCATGACAGGGGGTTTGGACTAGGTGACCTTTAAAGGTCCCTTCCAACCCAAACCCTTCTATGATTTTATAATTCTATGATTTTTTTGCACAGGCAGTTGTGGCAAAGCCTTTACATAGAGCTGGTCCACATTGTTTCACCCACATTAAGGGTTTTTGTTTAGGCTTTTCTTTTTAATCCTGGGAAGAAGTTTTTTTGACCTACATAAAAAAGTTTGCTTAAAGCTCTTGCATCCTTCAAAATCACTCATAAAGCTTAAAATTTTTTTTCAAGTTATTTGAAACTCATGTAAAAATTGCATTCTGGTTTTGTTAGTTTTTCTTTCCTCATCTCCTTTTTTTTTAAAAACTCTAAGTAAAAAGCAGAGTAGTGGGGGAGAAAGGAGTCATTAAAGAAAACTGAACATTTCTACTTGAAAGAACAAGAGTTGAACTGGAAAATGTTCTTTCAACTTAAAGAAAAAAATCAGGAAAAAGTTTTTTCTGAAGGGTAAATATAAACGTTTCCAGTGAAAATGTTCTGAGGGGAGAATGGTTATTTTGGAGCATTCCTCTTCCCCAGCCCCATGGGATGCCCTTAGTTGTACACTTAAAAATCTGAGCTGCACAGATCAGAGCCAGTGAATGCCTGGGCTCCTCCTTGGGACTGTGACTTTCCTGCTGTTGCCTGGGGGGACAAACTGTCTGGGTGGGGAGTGTCAGAGCGAGCAGGGGTTTGCTCCCAGGCTGAGGGACAGTTCTAACCTCTGGAGCTGGGATTTCACCCATGAACAGGGCACAAGCACTCGCTCTTAGGCTTAATGAACCCTCCACTCTTTACTGATGCCATGAGGGGCAGTTTCAAAGGCATGGAGCCTTTTATTCAGCCTGCACCTCTTCCTGTTGCACCGAGCTGAGCTCTCTCTGTGTGCATCACTTTTCTCTTTCCTGGCACCACATCCCTCTCAGCCTTCTGACACATATGTCTCTTGCTGGAATTTTTTCTCCCAGCCTCCAGCACTCAAGCAGCCGAGCAGCATTTGTGTGTCTCCAGCAAGTAGCCACTGAGCCTGAGAAATGCATTAGCTGCCTGACCTGGTTCCATCCAGGTGTGAAAAGATGCAGTGGCTCTGGCTCTGCTCCACCTTTTCTGACCATGTGAGGAGAGGCAGAAGGCTTCTCCTCTCTCCACCAGTTTGCATCATTCAAGTCTATCAAAAAAAACACCAAAACAACAAAACAGGATAGGAGTGGTGAGCAGATAGACAGAGCCAGTCATGGGGAAACTGTGCAGACTAAAAGGCATTTACTGGGTTTTCTGTACTAGAAATGAAAGAAAAACCCTTCAATTAGCTGTCTGCCCGAGGAGCTGAGCAGAAAGGGATGAAAGCTGAGATGCTTTTGCAGGAGCAAGGGGAAATCACCAGCCAGGAGATGGTTTGTGGGCTCTGAGTCGGGCGTCATCGTCAGAGGGGTGCTCAGCATCTCATATTGCAAGGTGGGGAGCCTCCCTCTGTCCAGCTGTTGTGCCTTCCCCTGCTTTCTTCCACAGCTCTCCTTCTTGGCAGTGTTTCTGCAATCCTCAGTTCATGCTCAGAGCATTGGAGCTTCACCTTGTCAAGTGCTGGTGCTCGTGTCCAGAGAACTCAGCTTGTCCGTGTGCCCAGGAGGGTGATGTGGGTGCTGAGCAGCAGGATTGCAGCCCGTGCTCCTCATCCTCCTCACCCAAGGGCCTCCTGCCCCGTAAAGCAGCACATCCAACCCCCCCCCAGCCAGTGCTTTGGGCCACTTGTCACCATTTTGTAAAGCAAACAGGTCACCTGGGAAGGGAAGCAGCAGCTGTTCTGCTTCCCAGGGTTTCAGGCATCTGCTCCTTGCACACACACACACACAGACACGCACAGACACACACACGCAGGCTGCCTTCACCTAACAAACAATTATTTAACAAAGTATGCAAATAGTATAATTACTGTTATTTGTTTAGCTGTTATAAGTGTTTGAAATGTAAATGTCAACTTTGGGATTTTTTTTGCAGGGTATGTGTGTATTGTTGGCTTTCTCCCTCTCTTGTGTGTGCTCTCCCCGGATTGCAATTTGATGAATTTCTCCTTGTCCTAGAAAAAAAAGCTAATGTGATTTCTCTGCGATTACAGCCGAAGACGCCGAAGTGGGGATTACTCACAGTAACTCCTCTTACTTAGCAGATCTGAGTGGGAGGCAGGATTCATTACACCGAGCAGAGAAACAAAGAGGAAATGTCTTTCAGCTGACTGCTTGTGTCTGCCGAGGCAGCATCCTCGCCAGAGCCAGGGCTTCCCTCCCTGGAAGGCAGAGGGTCAGGCAGGGCAGCGATGGCAGGATTTTGGCAGCGGGCTCACGGGAACCTGTTCCTGGCCTGCCACAGCTCAGGAGAAGCAGCAAGTCTGAACTCTGGTTTTCTAAGCAATGTTTTTCCTTCTGAAGGAGACTGGAGAAATAGAAATAACATTGCAGCCACCAGCACGCTCAAAGTAGAGCCCTGGTGCTCGCTACAGTGACATTTCCCGAGGGTGTGTCCCACCATCACCCCTCCTGGTGGGCGCCCAGTACAAATGGAGCTCTGAGGAGGTGGTCGTCAGCAGGTCACAGCCTGCAGTTCAGGCAATCAATCCAAAGCTTGTTAGCATTGCCTCAGAGTCAGTCTGTACCCTTGCTCCTGGCTGGCTTTGCAGTCCAGTCTCAGCACTGGTCCGTGCTGGGGAGGCTGTCACGGACAGAGCAGTGCCTCTGGAGCTGCAGCACCTCTCTGGTATTTCACAGCATCCCATACCTGCTGGGCAGAACCCAGCTGTGCTTTGGCTTTAGAGCTGTCTCAGATGCACAGATCCAAGATGAATCCAGTTGGATTCATCAGCTGGCAGCAAGCCTGGCACCAGCTTTTCCTTCAGTTGGCTCAAAAGCCAGCCCAGGAGATGGAGTGAGAGTGGAAAGGCTTCATTGCTGCCATATCCTCCCCTCCATCCTCTCTGGGACCCCTGTTCATGCAGAGTGCTGGGATGAGGAGCTCATGGTTTTTATGGGAATCCCAGGGCTGTGAGAGAGTTAAGAGGTTTTCACCTCCAGCGTGAACCAGAGGGACTGGAGAGAATGAGGCAGCTAACAGCTCAGCTCCTGGAGGAGCAGGGAGAGCTTTGTGCCCAGCTCAGCACCAAGGGGTGAGCCCCAGAGCGTGGTGCACAGCCAGGGCACTCTCTGCTTGTGGCAGAAGATCAGGATTTCTCCATGTGTAGATGCTGCCCCTGAACCAGCTGTGCCTGTGCCCAGCAGGGATCCAAGTCTGCTGGGACCAGTGGCTGTGGCTGAGGGTGTGTTGGGGCATAAGCCTGCACAGGGTGGTGGTGGAGCACTAGCTGGGCTCTGTGGCATGGCAGGAAGATGCTGAACCTGGCTTTGCTGCTGCTTCAGGTTTCCCCCTGCTCTCTGGCAGGGCTTGAGTTGCTGGCACAGGAGCACTTTGGCGTGCTGGCGAAGTGCTGGCAGTTGGTGATGGCTCCTAACTGGGGCTGTCCATGCTCCTGGACCAGCTTGTTAGTGCCCTGCAGCCTGTGCAGGGACCTTCAGCCATCAGCAAGGCCACTGGTCCCTGGGCACTCCCACCAGACAGTCAGGCCGTGGGGTGGAACCAGCAAAGCCTCTTGGTTTTCAGTTGCAAAGGCAGGAATCCAGTGACCTTTGGCAGATTTCATAGCCCAGCAGGCTCGTGTAATTGAAGCTGGTGATGATTTGTCATGGCTCTAAGCTTTCCCTATCTGTTTCATTCCTCGCTCCCACAGTCGCTCTTGTTCCCTCTTTCTCGTTCCTTCCTTGTGGTCTCATTATCTCCATGCCTTTCCCTTTTTCTCTCTTTAACCATAGCATTTCCCAGCATGGAGAAATAGATCCCTCAGGATCTATTCGTCTTCGAGGGGTTTAACTTTTGCCTGTCACAGTATTTTCTCCACTTCACACCCATTATCCAAGAAAACCTCTTTCCACCCATGACCAGGAGACCTGCACCTGCCAGAAAAATCCAGTCCATTCCATCATAAATAATGCATTGCTGTGGTCAGTACCCCCAAGCAGCCATGAGCTCCAAATCCCAACTTTCCTCCCCCTGTCAGGTGAAGGTTGAAGTGGCATTATCACTTTTATTGAAATTCCCTGGTAGAAGGCAGGTTCAATGCTATTAACATATTTCAATTCAAGCCATTCTTATTTTAATTAGCCTTAAGTAATTAGTTCTAATTCATTGCCATTTTTTGCTCTGCATATTTTGGATTATTTACTTCCCTTGCTAAGTAACAATTTGATGTAATTACGTGCTACTCATTCTTTTTATTTACATATGCTCACTCACTCAGATTTCCTCATTGAAATTTCAACAGATCCTTTGAATTCCCTCTTGAATTGTTTTCTGAGTTGTCAGCGGTGTGGAAATTGTGGGGTGGAGAGAGAATTGATCCTCTTCTTTGGACATCCCTGGTGCCAAAGGCAGTGACAGTGCATGTGAGCACCTGGGCTGGCAGTGGGCTGCTCTTGGCAGGGAAGGTCCATTGCCAGGCTTTGTTCCTGGGAGTCTGCATTCCCATATGAAAGGAGGTTGGGGACTGTATCCAACTCTCTCTGTCTTCCTCTTGGGTTGCTGCAGCCCAGATGACAAAGGGACCAGTCAGTGTTGCTGTTTCCTTTCATTTTCTTTGTGCAGCCAAAGATGCTTTGGCTTTCCAGAAGTGCAGTGCCTCCGTTGCTCAAAAATCCTGCACCCTTTCAAGGCCTGTGGTTTTTTTAGACTTCTTGAGTACTTTGAGCAATTTGTCACATTTATATGTCAGTTCCTTATCTGGAACATACTTTTATCTCAGCAACCATTTTTCTAATTCCTCTGAAGGACCACATTGTTGTCTTCTTCTTTCCTCGAGGATTGCCCTTTTCTGAGCACCTTCTCCATAGCTGAGATTCTCGGGGGGTTATGGTTCATCCATCTGAGGCTGTTTGCTGTTCAGCTGCTCTGAGCCCATCTTTTTCATTGCCTCAAAACTCGATTCTGAGCAGCCTTAACATCTGCCTTCCTGCAGATCCTGCAAAAACGTGGATTTCATGCTCTCATGGAGTGTGTTTATACCTGTGTGTATATGCCTCACAACTTTTAAGTGCATTATCCAACTCCAGGCGAATTTGATAGAGGGTAGCAGTCTCAAAAATAGCAAGTTCCCTCAAGGTTTGAGCAGACAGGCAGAGGTAGAAGAGAGATGCCCTACTTCTACTGAGGAAAAAGCTGCCATGTTGTGCTGAGCCTTTGTTTGATGCTGGTGAATCCATTTGGGAGAGAACACAAATCTCAGCACCCCACCCTCAGGAAGGACTTCAATCAGCACATGCCCCTTCTTGGTGCCCAAGTCAAGCTCACCCAAAGAAAGCAGGATTTCATAGTTCTGGTGCTCATGGAACTACTTGTTTTTGTTTTTTTTTATCAAGTAGCTTTTTCCCTAAAATCTTATCAGCCGTTTGAATCCATGTTCCATTAGCAAATCCTACTTGCTTCATGAATATGCACGTTCACAATGTGTAGCATTGGCTTAACTGCTCCCATTGAAGTTGGTAATAAAACTCCTGCTGACTTCAAAGAGAACAGAGTCAGGCCGATGCTGAGTGCTTTGGAAAATCCCACCCCTTGTTGTTATTTTATTCTTAACATATCCACTCAGGAGCTGCGGGATGAGACTAAATACTCCAGCATGAGTAAAGAGGAAAAAAAAGTTTAAAAAAAAGATCAAAGAGCCAAAAATGAAAATCCAGATTCTGAGGCAAATATTCAAATATTTAAGGACCTGTCTTTCAAGACTTGAAGTGAGAGCAGTCTGACCCTTACCCTACTCTTGTTTGGGTAAGGGTCAGAAGGTGCAGCCTTGAGGCAGGAGAGGTGCTTCACGCCTCGCACTGAGGCCAGGGGTGGAAGTTCAGATCTGAAGGACACAAAGTGTGGGACCTCCAAACCGTGTCAAGGCTACACAGGATCGTGAGCTGGAGTAGAACTGGGTCCTTGAATTCTGTCCTTACACTTCAGTTTTCCACATCTAGGAGGGTCCAAAGAGGTTCTGGCCACCTCTGCTGGCACCAGGACAAGGCAAAAAACCCAAAACATCCCATGGGTTATCAACATCTGCAAGTGAGCAGCTCGGCCTTCAAAGCTCTGTTCCTCTGCTCCTCTCTTGCTGTGAATTACGCAGGGAAAAGGTGTTGCAGAGCTTTACAGCTCTTCACTTTGGTTTTTTTCCCCACATGAATGAAGTTCTCAGGTCTTTGTTTTCCCAGTACTTGATGCCATAGCTCCCAAACTGCCTTGGGAAGGGGAAGGTTCCCTACTACCACCCAGTTTAGTGGAGCATTATGCATCCAGCTGACTTCAAGGGGGCATAAACATACTTAAAATTGTCATACATAAATGATTTCCACTGGGCAGAACCCCCTTGGCATGAACACATTCTTACCTATTTTGCTGAATCAGGGCACGTTCTTCTTGCAGGGACTTTGTGTTTTAGTGTGGGCTATTTTGGTATTTTCTTCTCCTAAGATTATTTCCACTGGAAAAAACACAGTATTTTTTTATTCCAGCAGTATTTTTGGTAACAGTTACTATTTCCCGACAATATGTCTGTATTTTAGGACAAAACCAAATTACATGTTGGAAGTGCCTTTCCCCACTGCAGTTTCTCCAGCACTACTCACAAGCCAGTTACATCAAGACCATAATGTGGAAGAGGCACAATAGAGGCTATATTAAGTTTTATACAGACTTGCCATAAAATTACATGCAGTAGCTACTTGATCATGTTGTATCAATCAATTTTTGCCTGGCCATTTGGAAAGCAATTGCTTTTATCTTGATGGCTTATTTTTAAATTCAGACCTTGCAAGCATTTTACCAAGAGTTTTTGTCTAATTCTCCTGGTCACATGGTTTAGTACAATATGACTTTCAGTGCACTGTTGCATGGTAAGGGGTATTGGCAAAAAGAACCCTCTCACTGCAGTTCATTTTCATTGTTTTTCTGACTTTTTTTGTCTTTTACTATCTGTTCTTGACGTCTGTAAAAATTTTGACAGCAGTTAGAACTTGATGCTATAAAACAGGCTAGAAACCATGACAAAGATATTTTTTTTTTTGCTCACCTGCCTGCCACTGTGCTCCAGAAGACTGTGAATTTACCATCAAACTTCTGCAGAGTTAGAACCTCTCTTTTAAGCTTGGTAATAATAGGTAAAATCCTGCTCCCTGACTGCACCATATAATAATTTTTATCTTCCAAACCCTAAGTGCTTTGTATAATCTTCAAGGCTGTGTGCCTAGTACTGTGCTTTAGGAGAAAATAAAAGGATCCTAATTGTGGAAAATTGCATTTTGTTGTATCGTTTGCCAATTCCCTGAGATCAAAACGGTTAATTTCCCCATGCTCTATGCCTTGTACAAACTTTGAATCAGTACCATTTACTCTGCTGAGCCAGAACAGGGCTTATATTGCAGAATTTTCTTGTTGGTTGATTCTTTCAGCTTGGTTGTGAAAAGACCTAAAGAGGTTGTGTGTCCAGTTTGGATCAGATACAAATTATTCCTAATTTACCTCCCAAATATCTGTTGTTCTTCTGGTCTGTACCTTACCTTGAAGATTAATATTGGCTTTCTCTAAAAAGCCTTGTGAGGTTGATTTTTAACTCAGTAAGTTTTATTATTAAAAAATGCCTATATAGCTATGGTTGCACTTTTATTTAAAGTGACAAGGAAATCTTGGATAACTGCAGAAGTAACCTTAAGAATGAGGGGAAATGATGTAGGAAGAAGCTCATACAAATGCTGCCTAGTTGGAACCTGTGTACTTTGTTGTACTTTGCAGTTTCATTCTGAAACTTATGTAAAAGCGCCGTATGGGATGAAACTTTTAGGTGTATTAAACCCATCCCATAATGTTTATTTTTGTACATGGACAAGAGATTACAGCTTTTCTATTGAACTTCCAAAGTCATCATCAAAAGCCATCGTTGCTTTGTGAACACTTTGTAGTCTGGTGTCTGTCCTACACTAGTTAATTCATGTAAATCTAAAGAAGTGGTTGCAGGCAGGATGGCATCAGAAATATGGAAATAGAGCAGCTGGGTAGAAAGGGTAGGTTTTTTGCAATGTTTCCATTGAAATTATTTTTTCCTGCCAAGTGAACAGATGCAGTGAAAACAGACAGTCTTATCGGCAGCCTTTCTTTTGGGGAGAATAAATGAGTGAATGATCTATCAAAATATGTTTTTCGTTTGATTAAACAGACGATATTTATAGCATCTCTAAATATAAACCAAACTGAGGTAAAAAAGAGGAAGGCCCACAAAGAATGGCCACTCTGCAAAGTCAGGTGCTGTTCCTCTGTACCCAAAAGTATTTTTAAATTCCTGTTTCTTCACCTAAGCTGGGTGAATGCAGTTCACTGCACTCCGAGGGTGTTTAGCAGACTCACAGTCCTGATGCTCATATTTTGGTCTGGTGCTGTGGGCTGCAGATATGTTTGCTTAGAGATTTCCTTTTGTTTCACATTAGAATAACAACAACATACCTAAGGGTTTTGTCTGCCTTTTTCTTATGTTACAGTACAGGTTCTGGAATAAATAGCTGGAAAGGCTTACAATTTAGCAATGAAATAATAGAAAAATTTGTACCTTGAAGAAAAATACAAGATTTTGACACTTGGTTTCATTCTGAATAGAATATTAGGTTATTATTAAAATATTCTTCAGGTTAATTTTAATGTCATTTTGATACGAATGTTTAAAGATTCTGTTATGTGATAAAAATAGAAATGAAAAATTCTCCTGAAGTCTTGCAAATGAAATGTTTGATTTATCAAAACATTCTTAATTCTTTTAAAATGTGATTTTGCCAGAACTAATTCATGTTCAGTTTTGTTGAAATGCAACTTTCTGCTGGGAAAGTGAACTAACACCTGACCAGGGCTGCCTGGCTGTAGAGCCTGCTGGTCACATTTAATTCCTTTGCCAGAAATGACAGGGTTATTAACCCTTTGACCATTGGTATGATACTGTAATGTTGGTTTTTTTTGTTTTGGACTTTTTCCAAACGGAGCTACATCTTACTATTAAAATAATTCTGCATTTGTTCTGAAAAATTTCCATATTTTTGTACTTTATATAAACTCCCTTGTAATAAGGCAAGGCAAACGCTTTTATCTTGCTGCCCCTTTCATGGAAGTCTCCTTTGGCCACTTTTATTTGTGATTTTGCCTTTTCCCTTGATTATGTGCTGAGATTTCTGTTAGACTCTTTAGCATTCTGTCCTGCTTTTGGGTTGCAGTGTTCATCTTTGGAGGTTGTTGTCTCTGTTTTTTTATCAAGGGAGGCAGCTTTTTCATAAATGCATTTTCTTTACGTTGTTAGCAATCCCAAAAACTGTCCTGAAATAAGAGTTTTCACTGCTTAATGTAAGATTTCATCATGAGTAATCCTGAGTCATTTAATTTCATATCTTTTAAAATGTCTTTTCTAAGATGGTCAAACTGACATTTGTGTTCTCTGTCAACATAGTATTGAGTCTAATACTGTGTGTTCCCTTCTTTCCAGTGAACAATCTGAACCCAAAAGATAACATTATTTGAGTGGTTTTTGCTCAGATATTTAAATGCTGGTATGGAAGATGATTATTGACTTTTCACTTAAATGATGTAGTCTTCTGCGAAAATCAATTTTCCTTATATATTCACCAGCTGTATTTAAGAACTAGCATTTGGCTAGCACTTTTCACAATTTAAAATAGAAAAATCTCTCATGTGGTGGCTTTCCTTAAGAGATCTCCAACACTTCCCTGTCATATTAATCTCTTTTTAAATGGAGGAAAATTGAGGCAGAGATGTAAAAATTTGTCCCAGGAAACCCATTGGTTGAAGCAGGAAGGAAAAGAGAAAACAAGTCGAAAAGGAGAAACCAAGCATTGGTATCTGTGCTGCTGGACCATCATATTGTTAAGTGAATCTGTTCAAGTCACAGGAGGGTAATTTATATCACTTAGGCTCTAAGAATCCTGTGTGTTCCATGTTTCTGGATAGACAGATGGATGCTCCCTTCACATGGCTCTGTTACTTTTGGTATCACACTGTGAGCTGGAGGTCTTGCTCTGCCTTGTCTTGAACACGTTCCCATGAGCACTGGGAATAGCCTGTTAAATATGGATGATCCATCTTGAGTTTTCAGATGAGTCAGGAAAAAATACTTGGAATTTTTTTTTTTACAGGTATAAGCCAGTTGGTGTAGAGAACTGAAGTCTCCAAGGCATTCCCCTGGCCCCCAAGGAACATTTTGGCTTCCAGCCATGGGGTTTTTGTCATCAGCTGCATCCTGTTCCTGGCAGGAGCACGCCCCAGGAAAGAGCACAAATCTCTCTCCTGGTGAATTAGCGCTCACAACTCTTCACTTCATTAATTTTTTTCCCCACCCTTCCTCCATATTTTTTGGCTCTGGAGAAGAGTCCTGACATACTTTTTGCAATTTGTGTGCCCCGCTCAGAACCAGTTGCAGACATTTCCTTTGAAAAGCTGTATATGGATGGCAGCCTGGCCTTCCTCTGGTGACTTCTCCTGCCATTTGGTTCCCTGTTTGATTATCTCATGTTGATCTTTGAAATGAAAGTATCTGGCTTTCCTGTAGAGTTCCTGAATCCCAAGTCCTGGGTTTTGCACAGATAACCTTGTCCCATGTTATATAGCAGGAATGGAATCTGGAGAGGTTTGGGCAAGATGGCTCTAGGAGGTGGCTTAGATGGCTCCAAGATCTAAAACCTGAGGACTTGGTCTTCTGAGAGGACTAAAACTGGCTCCCACTGAAGTCATGGAAGGTAATAATCTCATTTATTTATGGAAGACTTATAGCAAGAAGCCTCCTAGAACACAGTAGGATTATTTTTGCAGTGTGGGTTATTAGCATTGACCTTGGACTATGGCAAAACAGAGACATGAAACCTTCTGCCTGCAGAATAGCTCTCAAGGTCATAACCAAACCCTTAAAATTGCAAGGCATGGCTGTTCAAGACTGGGAAGATGGGTAGAAGAATACAGATGGTGTCTCAGAAATAAATTGGTGGTTTGTAGAAGTTTCAAATTGCTAATGTCAGGAAAACCCAAGCTCAGTAAAAGGCTTTGTCTTTTAGGAAGACTGCACGCAGCTGAGAGACCAGTCCCTGCTTTCCTCCTAGGACTGCAAAATTACAACTTTCAGGTCACACTTAGCAATTGGATGTAATCCGTACCTTTTGCATGACATAAAAGAACTAGATGAGATAATCAGGCACCAGCGTGTCCTCAGGTCTTTTTAAAATACTGAGATCACTCCAGGGTATGCTTATGATGATTTCCCCTCCTCCATCTCCTATCTGCTGAGGGAACTGCTCCTCTCGTGTCTGTTCTCTGTAGGTGTTGGCCAAGTGCTCCCAACCTACCACCATTATTGGCACAACATGAGTTGTCTTCTCTGGTGGAGCTCTCCCTTTCAGCACTAGGAAGGGGAAGCGTCGAGGCCAAGTTCATCATCCAGACTCCACAGTCAGTGGAGAAAGTTGAACACCTCCAGAGTGTAATTCATCCCATCCAAAAATAGATGTTTAAGACAGGAAGAATGAATCACTCTCTGGGGGCTGGTGCACGTCTCTCTGTTCACTGATGATAAAAGAAGTCTAGACAATTACCTTAACCTAGACATCCAGCTGTAAGACACCTTCAGCTGCGTGAGATCGAGCCGTGCTTTCAGGTCCCTAAGGACCGATTTCCACCCCCCTGTTCAAATGGGAAGTAGTTTTCTGATTTCACAGCAGCTTTCAAGCTGAAGTCACTGACAATCAGAATCTCAGTGAGCCACATATGGCAGTTTTACCATAACTGAATAGCTTTTTAATGAAAGGGTTTTTTACCCTCAGTCCCATCTGGGAGTTATCCATGAGAAGTTGATGGTGTTTTGAGGAATATTTCTTCCTATTACTTGCTGAACCATTGCCACCATTAAATATTGCTGCATAATTTCCTCCCAAGGAGTCTGTTGCATGTAGATAATACTCAAAATGTGGTCCCCATTGATTACTTTGATTGAACACATGCCACACATGATGTTCTCCATGAGCGGGAGCACAGCTCTTCAGATGGTGCTTGCAGACACTCTCATTTGTGAGTTCATTTCTCGTGGTCTGAAATTCATCTCTCATCTTCTCTCTTGCCTTCCTATGAGCTCATTTGTTAAAGTGTTTGGGGAAAGGCAAACAGGGAAAGGCAATGGATGACTGCAGCAGGCAGCAGAGCACCAAGATCATAAGGAGCATCCACAGAGCCCTGGAGAAGGAAACCACAGTGGAGGCAGCTGAGAGGAGGGAAAGCCTCCAGCACTGGACAACCACAGAACTGGAGTTGCCAGTTCCCAGTCCACCACTGCAGTTCCTCACTGCCTGCCTTGCCCCATGGAGGTGACCAGTGCAGGAGCAAAGCTGGCAGAGCAATCCAGGGTTCTTGGATATTGGCTGCTTCCCTTTCCAGCCCACCACTTAGAGCAAAGCCACCTTCAGCTGGTGTTCCCATGAAGAGATCAGGGAACAGGGGCCAGCACAGCCCAGCTCCAGCCCTACGTGGTTGTCCTTGCTCCCAGGACAGTGGTTCCTGTTCCCAGTGATGCAGAGCAGAGAGGATGATGATGTCTCCAAGGGGACAAAGGGTTCCTTGGCAGAGGTGGGCAGATGTGTTACTCCATGGGCAGGGTGAACTGGGGCAGAGAAGACTTTAGGGTGCAAATCAGTGATCCTAAAGCTTCCATCCCAGACAGGTTAAAAGGTTTGGAAACTGCACAGTTTTGGCATCTCTGCAGAGAAGAACATCTCAGCTCGCCTTGAAATACGTGAAGATTTAATTCCTTTGACTTTTGCTTTTAGATTATTTTTTGCCCTTGCTGTTTTAAAAGTTCAATTCAACATGGAAGTGCAGTCTTCAAGGAAAATACTTGGAAAACATACTGACCAATATGGTTAATGGAAAACATTCCTTTTTTCAAGATGTCTTTTGTTTCTCTCTTTTGGAAGATGGCAGGAAGTTTGGATGAAGCCTGAAATGTTTGGGGGTTTTTTGTTTGTTTGTTTTGTTCTGTTTGTTTATTGCTTTTGGTTTTTGTTGTTTGCGTGTGTATGTGAATTTTCCAGTTGGCAGAAAAAAAAATTTGCCCAGTGATGTTACAGGTGCCTCTTTGCTTCCCCTGCCAAGACATCTGCCCACTTCTGCCTGCAGGAGCCCTCAGTGGAGTCCAAGCTGAAGCAACGGATGTGTTTCTCTCAGGGAGTTCCCTGCTTCATCCCTCGCTGTGTCAGAGCTGAGCACATCCTGCCAAGATTCAAGCAGAATATCCCAGAAAAGGTTGAGATATTCACCGAGCTCAAACTATTGTACAAGAAGTACCCTGGAGCAAAAACAGAGCTGCGAGGCACCATCACACCGAGTCGCCTCCCCCACCCCGGCAGGCACCATGCCGTACCAGACAAACTCCTCCAGAGAGGATCCAGGCAGAGATGTTTGCTTAACACAGCAGCTCTTTGAAAAGGCAAATAAATGGACAGTGAAGCTACACAGACGTGTCACTGTGCAGCGATTTCCGCTTAGCATTTACGTTTAGTGCCAGGAAACCCTGACTCATGAATATGGAATCAGAAGGAAAGGAAGAAAGCAGTTGTTCATTATTAGAGCTTCGAATTGGGCATGTGGTGGAAATTAGCATTAAAAAACATGCAGGTTAGAAAGAGAGGGGCTGGCTCTGATGGTCCAGGAGGCTTGAAGAGCCTGGCTCTTCAGCCAGGGGATGGGCTTTTGTGGGGGCCTCTCTGCTCTCAGGCTTTGCCCACGGGGAGTTGCTGCTAGAGAAGAGCCCTGGAGCTCAGGGTTACCATGATGAGGCTCTTGCTCATCTTGAAGTGGGGGAAAGCAGGTCCTGAATATTCTTGGAAATCCTCCAAATTTACCTTGAGGTAATGGCGAGGAAAGGCAGGGAAGAAGAGCTGCTTAATTACCAGAAAAAAGAGAAATAACTGAGGGGAACCTCCAAGAAAGCAGATCAACCTCAGATAGAAATCCTGAGGTCCCTAAAGGAAGCTCACCTTTAACTGAGACTCAGTGGGGTAAAAATGAAGGAACCCACAGCCCTGATGATTCTGCAGGTGGGATGCCTGTCTGTGCCCCTCACCTGCACTCTAGAACTGAGAAAAGCCTCAGTGAGCCTGGGGTGAACCTGGCTCCCTTCAACACAAGCTATCTTCCTTCCAGCCATCAGGGTGGGACACCAGCCTTCTTTCTGCACGTATTTCACATGGAGAGAGCTGAGCTTGTTCTGCCAGGGAGGGATGTGGGTCACAATCACAGATTCATAGAATATCCTGAGTTGGAAGGGGTCCCGAAGGGTCATTGAGTCCAGCTCCTGGCCCTGCACAAGACAACCAACCCCAAGAGTCACACCAGGCACCTGAGAGTCGTCCAAACTTTTCTTGAACTCTGGTAGGATTGGTGCTGCAACCACTTCCCTGGGGAGCCTGTTCCAGTGCCCAAACACCCTGTGGGTGAAGAACCTTCTCCCAATGTCTCTGAGAAGAGTGATGCTACTGCAGCAAATATTTCTGATGGTACTGGGAAGGAAGAAGCAAATAAAGACATTGCTGCAGGGTGGCAAGGGCTTTTTTACCAAAGCAGCTCCTTGCATCAAACCCTGGGAGCAGCTCAAGGCAGCAAGGAAGTGTGTCATCCCCTCCAGTGCCTTCATCTGAAGCCACCCAGCTGTGCTGCATGAGTACCCCTCTGTTTCCTTGCATTTTGGTAATTCTAGTGCCCTTAAAATACGACAAGAGCTAATCTGTCAGTGTGGGGCACAGCAGCTCACAGTAACAGCAAAGCATTTGGCCTGGAGGATGCAAGGTTCCAGACAGGAGTTTGGACAATGGGCTGGGTGGGCAAGTGCCCACAGGACCAGACAGATCTGCCAGGGTGCTCCTCACCCAAGTGTCCCTGTGCCACCTCTGCCCTCAGTGACAGCACTGGATCATGGTTGCTTTGCAGAGCCAAGCTTTGCCCCAAGGCCAGGCCATGGGAAGCTGCTGGCAGGGCTCTGCTTCACCCCATGCAGCTATGACAGCTTCAGAGAGTCGTTAGCAAGCAAGGCGTGCTTGACGTGAATAATTAAAATACCTGCTGTGCTTTTAAATAGTTCAGAGCCAGCCTTGGAGCTGCATGTGTGAGCCATGGCTGCTGTCTTTGGAGGAGGCCAGAGGAAAGAGGAGGGCTGATACCCAGTGGAAAATTCAGGGCTTGATGCTGCTTCTGGCAGGAGGAGGGAGGATGCTGGCAGCTTCCAGAGGGATGCAGGCAGCCCCTGCTCCTGAGGGAGACTGGAGGCTGACACAGCTCTCCTTGCTGATGAACAGACATCACGGCACAGAACTCTCCAAGCTCTCCTCCCTGCCAAAAATTTGAGCAGCAGTGGAGCTCAGCACCCACCCTTCCAGCTGCCCCAGGGCTCTCATGCTGGTTCAGCTCTCCAAACGTGTGGGACGAGGACGTGGAGCAGGGGAACAGGGACAGCCCCACAGCCTTGGGGCTCTGTCAGCACTGGCAGCGAGGGGCCCCTCAACTGAGCACACACAGGTGGGGTCTGGGGAGGATGCGCTGCCTTCTGCAAAGATTTCCCCAAGATATCAATTAGACACTGAAATCAAAACAGTTTCTGCATCAACAACTAACAGAGAGTTCCCTGCAGTCTCTCAGCAGCCGGACTCCCTCTGTTCCTACCCCCCAGCTGCCTCAGAGTTTGTATCAGAATACAAAAAATAAGGTTGAAGGGCCCCGTGCCCCAGCACAGAGGAGCTTCATGGAACAGGGGAGGATATCAAACACTATGGCTGTGTCAGTGCTGCTGGAGCGTGGAGCTGTAAATCATCTCTTCTTGTGAAAAAATGGGTTTCTGGGCAGGGGATGGAGGGGAAAATGACATTCCCCATGAGTTAGTTTCATATTGAATTAAACCATTGTTTGACCATGGATCTATATCTTTTTTGTATATATATATTTATATAGTTTGCTGTGGAGAGCCTGGACAATTCCAATTTGGGGTCACTGTGCAGTGATTTTTTTTTCCTCTTTTTTTTTTAGTTCAACCAATGAACCAAAAAATTGGTTATTTTCACAGCTTTGCCATGATTATCTTCAGGGTGGGTAAAAGCAAAGTTTTTAGTAGAGATGGGGAAAAAGAGTCTGTTTGGGGACTGGCATGGTGAGGAGAGAGAGAGAGCTGTGTGCTGACAGCTTTGCAACAGTGTGTGACCATCACCCTGATGTTTGCTCCATTCCCTGGTCCCATGTGGGGAGTGGGAGCTGCCACCTGCTCCCCTTTCCTGTAGCCCTTTACCCATGAAAGACCAGGGCTCCTGAGCTGAAGATCAACAAATTAGTCTTCTTCTCCCCCACTGCAGAATGTTATCCATCTAAATATTTCCTTTAATTTAGAGCCATGTAGAGTTTGAAAAGCCCTTCAAGTTCACTTGGGCTGATGAATTGGTAATTGAGTGTACCTGGCTGTCGGAGCCGGCTCTGCCTCTCTCTGCATTTGTATCAGTCCGTGTTTGTTTTCTCCAGCTGTAAATCACTCAGAACTTAGAGAGGCTTTTATCAAATCCTGCTAGGAGCCAGTCATTTTCCCTTTCACAAACACATTGCTAATGCCACGTGGAACCCACTGGCTTTGCTGTTCATTTAAAAACAATGAGGATGGTATTAAATGGGAAGAAAAAATCCTTAGCAACAAGGGAGAAGGAGGAGGAAAAGAATTGCTCCTGTCTCTCTGGAGTTTGTCTCTTTTGGTCTGATGTCTGTCCCACTGATCTCCTAATACGCTCTGCTTTGAGAGCCTGAATTATTGCCCCACACTCCCTTACCCCCTGGGCGTTATGGCACACGTTGTTCTCAGCTTCTTCAGCCTCCAGCAGGTCGCCTGTCAGCCTTGGTCCAGCCTCACCAGTGCTTCCACCTCCTGGGCTGCTCACCTGTGCCCCTTTCTCCACAGCCCTGGCCAGCACTGGGCATGGATAGTTAGGCAGGTGGGTTTAAGGGAGTCAGGGTCATCATCTTAAGGTCTCCAGGTTCTCCAGTGTGTCCTTGGTGAATACCTCTCCGGTGGCTTTGACAATACCTGGCTCTCTCCATCAGTTACAGAGGGAGCACAGCTGGCTCCCTTCCCACATTGCCCATATCCATGTGCTCCAGCACTGACAGATTTGGCAAAAGGGAATTTCAGACAAGAGAGGTGACACTCCTGATTCGCATTTCTTGGAGCCGCTCCAATTCCTCACCCAATGGAAGAACTGGTGGAACAGCACCACGTGTCTGGCATAACCCATCCACCCAGCCTGTGCTTGAATGTGGATTTTTCAATGAACTGTTACGTTGCTATTTGCTCAGTGGAAAAAAACCAGCAAGTTATATCCATTGGCAAAGAAACGTGAGGATTTTGCAGTCTGTGTGTGAATGTTTCGTGAGCATAAAATGAGGTGAAGTTTGCTAAACGATTATTCATTAGGAATTGTTCATTCAGCTCTAATTTCTTGGGTCTAACCGGTCGTAGAAGGACTGTGTGACATCTTTGTAATATGCAGTTAAGGTCAGAAAAGTGTTGGTAGAAATTACTTCATGTTAAGTCAAGCTTTTCTTCGGGTGTAACGGGGCTATTCCCGCTCAGCTTAGAAAGAGCAGTAAGTGATGCTGCCTGGTTTCTTATTGGGCCTGTGCAGCCCAGTTAGCTAATGGAGGGTGAGTGGTGCCTTATTGACTCCCACTTTCTCTGTGGAAGGAGTAATTAAATTCACCTGCAGAATCCCCATCTTCTCATGCGTGGCAGTGTGCAACTTCCCTGCATCTCAGCTAACTAGATTAGGGATTACGCACGCTGATGAGAAAGCACCAGCTAGAAAGGGTCTGGCTTGGCTTTCAGATCCCAGCTGCTATTTGCAGGACTTAGGCTTAGGAAAAGCATCACTTCTTTTTGTTTTGCTTCTAACCTGACAAACTTTGTCTGGAAACCCAGAGGAACAAGCACCAGGCAGCCCCAGTCTTCCAGCAGCATTTTCTGAAATGGAACAATACTTTAAAGTCTCGCCAGCTCAGCCTTTCACTTCACAGAATATGTGCCTGTCACTAAAATATCTGTTATTTTTCCTTACCCCCATAATATTTCCATCCAACATTCACTCTCCTGGAAATCACCAGTCCAGTGTTCACCTACCTGCATTCAAACACCTGTCGTTGTTCTTGGGTTACTGCCCTTCCCCTTCCAATTTAGAGATTATATTTCATAACTGACCTCCAACTACCTATTGTCTCCCCGTGACACTTCACCCTTGTCTGCCTGATTGATTAGTCTATTATGCTCTGCACTCTTCCTGATGACTTACAGATTGCCCAGTATCTGTCACAGGCTTCCTTTTGTTCTCTAATATTCTTGGAGTTTTGGAACACCCTCCGGCTGCCATTCTCTCTCCATATTCCCTGGCCACCACCTGCCTCTCTTATGAATGTCTAGTTTGGAAAAATGAGAAGAAATCTTTTGCAAAATGAACCCTTACCTGCTGTGAGTTCACACATACTCTGGTAAAACACACTTCTAAGACACTGTCATTTTCAATGGGGCTCTTTATTTCCTTGGCACCATTTGGAGGTATAAAAATGTCACTAGATCAGGCTGTGATCGGTGGCATGGCTTGGAAAGCAGCTTTCCCCAGCAAAATTCCTCACCTGCTTAAGTCAATGAAGCAGTGACAGAGGGGGAGCAATGTTGTGTTTAAAGATGTGTGTGTGTAGGAGGGTTCTGTGTCTGCTGGGGGAGAGGTCTGGGACGTGTCCCAGATCCATCCATCTCCCTGTGCTTGTCAGAGGTTGTCCAGCTCTCTGATACTGTTCCAGGCTTGTCCCAGCTCTGTCCATCACTCTGACATTTAATTAACTGCCCCATTCTCCTGGATCTTGCACCGGATTTGTGTTGTCTTTCTGAAATACCTCTTAGGTCACGTCTGAATATTACTAACAGGAGGAGTACCAAAATGGTTGTCACTAATACTGCTATTATTGTTACTGCGTAGATGATAATAAAACAAGACATTGAATATCACAAAGATGAGCACTGTTACACTCAGTGTCACCTCTTCTTGCTGTGCTGGTTGTTTGGCATCACAGGTGAGCAGGACCTGACAGCAGTGGGAAGCAGAGAGAGCCCTGGCCAGCCAGGCTTCCAAAAGTAATAGAAAAACAATGAAGCTGTGGGAACTGACCACTGAGAGGAACAAAATCACACTTAAGATTTAAAAATACATTTATGGGACTGATCTTCAGGTGTAACAAGGATTATTAAACTTATTAAAACCTGCACATGCAGGGTGGCTGGTGCTGGTGGGGGCAGTGGCTCCTCACTGCTCCAGGAGCTCTGCACTGATGTTTTGTACCATCTGCCCTGGGCATGCCCAGAGCTATCCATCTTCCTTGCATCTTTTTCCATCCCTGTCTGGCATTTGTCCCATTCTTTTCACTTCAGTCCAAGGTCCCCTTCCAGCATTTCTCACAGTCCCAAATCCACTAGCAAGTGGATTTCTTTTCCCTTTTAGTTACTCTGTTGAGCAGCTGCTCTCATTTGGACCTCCCTGTGGTCTTCTTCCCCTTCACCTCTGGTCCCTGTGTCTCTGTGTTTGATCCATGGCTTAAGCAGCTGTTCTGTCCCTGGGATGGCTTGGTATTAATCAAGCCATCAATCAATCTTTTATCCTCTTTGATGAAACTCCCTCTTATGCTTTCTCTTTTATCCTTGCAGTTTAAGTACTGGGCTTGGTGACCACCTCGTGGGATCCCGCATGCCGTGTCCAGTGTGCCTCCCAGCCCCTGAGGACAACAACTAGGAGACATTCAGGACTGTGGCTGGACCCAGCAGTGACACACAGGCTCAGAGGTGAGGGGTGGCCTTGTCCGTGGCATCTCTGGAGTGAGAGGAGTAGCTGGTGTGAGACAGCTGCCTGTGGGATGCCAGGGATGGAGCAAGTCTTTCTGGCGAGGGCTGCAGTGCTGGGAAACCCTCCCCAGGAGTGATGGTGAAGGGGAGCCTCATGGCATTCACTCCCAGTGGGAAGGAGGGCGAGGCAGACACGGACAGCCAGCCAGGCTTGTGCTTCTGACATTGCTGATCATGGGGTGGCTCCTGCTGGGACTCCTCTCCGAGTGCTGACCTTCCTGGGGAATCCCTGAGCCGCTGAGCTGCGGCTGCTGCACTCCTGAAAGCGTGGCAGCAGTGAAGCTTATCATGGCTGCATATTTAATTTTCCTTCTTTAAAAGATTGAATTCACGTTCTTCTCTTGAGATTTAGGGAATAAAGAAAAAGCACATTATTTGTCCCCTGCAGATGAGAAGTGCAGTGCATGCCTCCATCCCAACTTCTACAAAATTCTGTTTTACAAAGCAGAAAAAGAGCTTCGGTTTCATGTTGGAGCTGTAGCTCAGTTTTCTAAGAGCAGATTTTGCCCCATGTTCCCTGTTTAAATGACTAGCTGTGCTGGCCACTTTGAAATTTTGTCCCTCTTCCTCATCTGCACCTTGACATTATGAAAAGGGTTTTCATCAATCCATTGAAAGAAGGAGATAACTTTTGTATAAAAGTGCACGGTTGACAGGGTTGGTTTTTTGGGTAGTGTGTAATTTTTTTTTACACTGTTATTATTTAAAAGATGCTTTTTAAGAGGACAAAAGGGAATAGCTTAATGGAAGCAAATTTCTGTAGCAAAAAGTGCAGCTGGATAAAAAAAGATTATTTCTGTTATTGCTTGGTTAGACAGGTGAATCTCGAATTTGAGTACAAAAGGTGCTGAAAAGTGTGCCTTAACTTCTCTTCAGTGTGCCGTTGAGATTGAAAAGAATAATTTTTGGAGAAAAACTCTTCTCTGAGCCTCTGTTTCCAGCATTGTCAAATCTTTAGCGGCGGCCTTTTCCCATAGCTATTATCATGTTTTCACCTTTTCTTCCTCCACCTCATTTGTCCTTTTTTGAAGAAAATGTAGTGCTGGTGAAAGGCGGGCAGGTCTGTGGGCTGGCACGGATGTGGGACGGGGGGACAGCAGAGCTGGAGGGGCACAGGCATCTCTGGAAGCCAGACCAGACCAGGGATGCAGTCCCAGGGAAAGATGGACAGCCTGGCCTGGGGGAAGTCATTTTGAAAGCATCTACAAGCCCTTAAGACCACCTTTCCAAAATGACTTTTAACCAATTAGGAATCTGAGCATCAATGAAGATAAGCAGAGCTTAGGTGCTCAGGTCCCTTGGGGCAGACACAAATATCTCAGCAATGCAGACAGATAGACAGTTTGCCTGTCCAGATGGATCCAGACCCAGAGCCAGGCAATGAATTACAAATATAAGTGCCAAAACAGCAGGCTTGGGACACAAAGGATAAAAGACAGTTGTGTTATTTGAGCTGATAAGCTCTGCATCTTGTCTGGAAGATGCTGGCATCAAAGGCTCCTGCAGGGATTTCACAATGGAGTGTTACACCGTCCAGCACTGAGTTACCTAGCACGTAAAATGGGCCTTGCAGAGAAAGCTTCATGCCTGCCACAAAGGAGCAGAATTGGAGTTTGTTTTGAGAACTGTTAGGCTGAATAATTTGTGATTGATCTCCACGGACACTGTGAGGTATTGCTCCCAACAGAGCAATGATTGCCATTAGTGTCTCAGCTCCCTGCCTTCTTCCTCCTTTTTCTCCCCAGCCTTTGCAAGGGCTGGGTCAAATGCTTCCCAGGCAGCATGAACAATATTTCCTCCTTTTTTGGTAATCATTGTCCTTTCTATTCATTCCTCAGAAGCCTTTTCATAACCAAGAGGTATTTTCAAGGGTTGTAAGCATTCATCTCAATGTACATTTTTATTCCTATTCTCCTTGGAAGAGATGGAGAACTAGTTTACTTTATTAGACAAAATGAAAGGAGCTTATGGAGGTGTAGCCTTGTGCAGGAGGTCAGGGAGCTACAGAGGAGAGACCTCTGAGACTGCAATGGAATTTCTTGCAGGAGCTGAAAAGTAGCTTTTGCTGTTTAGATTGGTGCTGTCCTTCCTTGCATTGTGCTGGCTCCGTTTCCAGCACTGAGTGCTGAGATCTTCTGCGTGCTCCCATCACTGGTCCTGCCACGAAGGCTTGGGAGCAGTAAGAGCTGTAAGTACCTTGGACTGGCAAGCCTGGAGGTAGCCAGGCTCACAGCTCTGCCAGGGAGGAGGTGCCCAGGGGGCTCTGGTGAAGGTTCCCACCGTGGGGAGCCCCAGCCAGCCCATCCCAGGCAACACCCAACTGTGCAAACCCTTCTCCCAGAGGCTTCATGCAGTGAGCAGATGACTAAAACCCGTCTCCTGGGCAATTCACTTCATTCATCAATTAAATTGTTTGCTGTGAACAGTTTGGCCCCATCCAGCTCCAGGATTTCAGCCTTGTAATTTTGCTGGCAGAGGACAGCGGTGCCATGTCCGTGAAATCTGCCTGCCAACTGCTTCCCCTGCTAAGCATTTTCTAGGCTAACGATCCTGAAAACCTTGCCAGCAGCCCCAGCTCTGTCCCTTTCAGGGCAAGCCACTCATTTAAACGTGAGCACATCTAAATGACTCCATCTGCTAAGTGACGTCGGTAAAGAAAAGATTATAGCAGGAGTTAGTGCTCTGTCCTCGGGTTGTAACCCTGTTATAAAATGGGCTGGAGAACAAGGGGACTGTGAGGAGCTGAGGCTCAAAACCACCTGGGTGACTGTCAGCTTGATTTATTTTCTTGCTCATTAGATAAATTATAAAACTGGCAAAAGAAATCATCTCCCGCTCTCAGCTGCTTGGTAACCTGCCACGTGGCATGAGGTGCCAGCTGCAGGGAGATGCAACTCCTTCCCACCCCCCTGGCCCCTCTCGCCAGGGACACAGGATGGGACTTGGGTCTTCTAGTGCCACACATCTCGATTGTCCTGCCACCCTAAACCACCTCATTGACCCATCTGGCCGACTGCTGGCAACCACTAGAGTTTCACTTTTCTCTAATACCGTTGATTTTTGAATAGCAGCTATTTTCTAGGTGAAAACAGTAGCACCAAATAGTGCTTTTTAACACTGGCTTTGACCTCAGAACTGCTTGTTACCCTCATTTCACAAATCAGACAAGCTAAAGCAAAATAACCTGGTTTGTGGCTGTATCATCAGGCAGGACCTGCTGCCCTTCAGAGATGTTGTTCAACACTTTGATCTTGTGGCTTGTGACCAGTCTGCCTTCAGCAGCTGTCCCCCTTGCTTATGAACCAGGCTAATTTTTGTCTGTTAGAAGGATGAAGCTTAATGGTCAGACTTGATTTAAATCCCTGGGTAAAATTCACTGCCTAGGAGGTCAGGCTCCATTTACAGCGCCTTCTAACCTAAAAACTCACAGAAATATTCAGCCTACATAACCAAATGTTAAATTTGGATCATTTAAGCCATCCTCAGTACCTTTAGCTGTGTCTGATGCACTCCTGTAGTGCAGAATGAGGCCACTGTTATACACATTGTATTTACACACGAGGAAAAGCTTCCAGACAGGATGAGCTATTAAGAGACTGCAATGCATTTCTCAGCCAACGTGGAGGAATCCCCGCTGCAAACAGATGCTGAAACCGGGGGAGAACCAGGGCAGGACCTCCTGGGAAGGACACCTGGGGGTTCCCAGCACTGCTGTGCCAGTGCAAGGAGGTAGGGGGGCAGTACCTGCCTTGTGAGTGATGGTTGGAGCAAATTTCCTCTACTGTCCGTGCCCCCTGGGACTTGTGCACTGCCTGCACAGGATTCTTGTCACCCTGTCCCTGGCAAGCATCGGGACACACGTGTCCCGGTGGCTCAGCCCCCTGCCAGGTGTGTGCCCATGTGTACAAACGCTGCCGGGAGGCACGGGGCGGAGAGACGGGGCTAATTCCTTCCTGTCATATGCAAGGAATCGGCTTACGGCCCGGAGCTCCGATTACTCTTATCTTAGTCTGCATGATGCTAGCCACATCCTGAAATTACCCGGATTTTTTCAAAATCCAGGGGATGGCTTGGACTCAGCTGACGTGAGCAAACTCCAGCCCTGCTTTCAACCCCAGCAGGTCTGAGGGGCTGCGAGTCAGTGCAGTAGTTGGGGCAGGGGGTTTGAACCTCCAAATGCACCTGATGGGAAGTGCCTGGGTGTGATGCCCAATCCACCTGAAATTCCTGATGGAGTCCCACATGGAGCAACACCAAGAGCCCCTTCCCAGCCTGTGTGCAGAGCGGGTTGCTCAGGCAGGCTCACCTGCTGCTGGGATCCTGGCAGATAACATGCCTCTGAAATGGCCAGCCAGGGAGAGATGCTGTCAAGCAAAGCATGGAGTGAAATGTTTGGCTGCCGGGATGAAGCTGCGCGTCCCTCCTGTCTGCTGTGTGGCACGTGGCACCGCACGCTCCGCCCGCCACCGCTGCCCGCTCCCCATCGCCGCCTGCCAAGCCCACCCCGCTTGGAAATTCGGGTGGGGAGTCAAAGTCCTTCTCCAGCCACTCCCGCTGTGCCTCTCAGGCACTGCCATTAACACCGAACTGGCTGACATTAGCTTTGAATGGATTTTAATAACCCCCTTAGGAGCCTGAATTACCCGCACAGCGTGAGGGCCACTGTGAGTTTGGAGATCTGGTGATGAGCAGCTCCCCAGGCTGTGGACACAGGACCAGACCCACTCCAGGAGCTCCAGTGGCTTCTGCTGGTGTGGAACCCTGGCTGTTGCCTGGCCCCTGGAGAGCTGCTGCTCTGGCACCTGCTGCCCACAAATGTCCTGCCACCAGCAGCTCTGCAAGGGGCTGATGAGCTTCCCAGCACTGTCTGCTGTCATCCCCATCCCACTGGGGATACTGGTCCAGGTGTGTACCTCCATGGGATGTTGTCCCCTGTGGGGTAAGGTATGGCTGCTGCAGGGTGGTGAGAGCTCCCAGTGCCATCAGCGAGAGCATCCCCAGCCCCTAGCAGTGCATGGCATAAAACAGCAGCCTTGGTTTAGCTGCCTCTGTGCATGGGATGCTAAATGAGATCATGCCTGGCCCAGCTGGGAGTCCGGACTAGTGTATGAAAATCTAGCAAGAAGATTAAAAGGTGTCCCCAGGCAGAAGAGGGTATTTATCCCTTTCTTTGTGGCTGAGATGGCGTGGGAGTCACAGGGACGGTGACCTCCCCTGGGCACCTGCACGTGGGCAGCGCCGTGTCCCCATGGGGACTGGTACTGGGGACAAGGCACCGAGCAGAAAAGCTCCTTCTGGGCTACAGGTCCAATCCTGAGATACGGGACACGTCCAATCTCCCCTCCTGCACCAGGAAAGGGCTTCCTGTGCTGCATCTTCACTGCCAGCCCTGCAGCTCCTCTGCAAAGGGAAAACCCTTCCTTTTCCTCTTCTTTTACAAGAGGGAAAGCTAAAAGGGGCGGTGGTCAGGTGGTGCTCACTTCTTCTGGAATATGCAGGGCCTGGAAACATGCTCTGAAGTTGCTTTTCCTCAATTAAAGCTCACAAAATCTGAGCAAGTGATGCAGCCTTCTTGGCCAGTCACAAAGTCACATCACCATTTGGGTGGAGAGTGAGGATTTCTGGCTGCCATTGAAATGCACAGGTATTTCCAGTATGGAAACAGGAACATCTACAGGGATATGAACAGGAGATCCCAGCTGGGGTGGGCCAGCAGCTTCTCCAAGTCAGGCTCTACAGGGGCTGTGAAATCACCAGGCACTTGCAAGAGCTGAGTACTGATAACAACCCCTGCAAAAAAGTCCATGATAATGACTGAGTTATATTTAAGAGGCTCCTTCATACTAAGTAAATGCAAGCAGTTTACTCAGAAAATATTTCCCACGAAGATCTTTTCTACATAAAATGCTAACAGATTGAGATTATGACTCTAATGATTATTTTTATTGCTGGTTTACATTTAAATGGCATATATTTCCCCCTACTGTTCTCTCTTTGGGTTAAATCAATAAAACCTATTAAGAAGGTTCTTCTTCCTCTAAGATTCCTCCCTCTCCTC
Source organism: Promerops cafer (assembly GCA_013398275.1). Lineage (NCBI taxonomy): Eukaryota > Metazoa > Chordata > Aves > Passeriformes > Nectariniidae > Promerops > Promerops cafer. The sequence continues at coordinate 359,942 of VZSE01012163.1, forward strand.
TTTCTGTCTCATCTCCACTGGTGCCCTTTTTATCCACCCACCACCAGAGATTTTTCAGAGCTGCCTCCACGATGTTGGTGCCAAGGATTTGAACATCCCCTTTGACAGAGCGGAGTGAATCCGGTCTTTGCTGAGATGAGGGACTACAGAGGAACTCCAGAGCTGTTCCTTTTCCTCATCTTGGGCTGTACTGCAAGGAGATGAAGTTGGAGCCTCTTCCCACCCTCTTTTAACACACCTGTCTGCACTCCTGTATCTCCTCAGCTATGGATGCTCTTGTGCTCCTTCAAACAGTGGCTGTGGCTCACCAAGGAGGTGCTGGATTTCTGTTTGGAGAGGAATTATCCTGGTATATCCGCAGCGAAAACCATTAAGACGCTGACCTTTAAATTGGGCTTCTTCCTGCTCATGTAGGGAGGAGGTGGGTTGAGTGCCCAAATCTTATTCATTTTAATGACAAATCCCTCACACAGAGGCTTTGAAATGCTCGGCATTAATGCAATTCGCCTCCCTCTGCTGCAGCTTGGCTTTGCTGAGCAGGGGATGTCTCTGCTTTCCTCTCACAGTGACAGACCCTGTAGGTTTGCTCCATAACTACCGTGCCCAGGTACCATTGTGTATGGATTTGTGAGCTTCAGGCAGTGCTAGCTCAGGGATCTCCACGCTCCTTAATCAGTATCACTGACCTTTCTTTCCTCCATTACTCTCAGCATCACTTTTTTTTCCCCCCAGCTTAATTTGCATAGCTCTCATGTTATCCATGTTTTTGCTTTGTGCCTGTTATCCCATTACCCTGGATAATCAAAGTTGGCTGTAATGGAAACAGCAGAAACAATTTGCTTACCCTTCTATTACAAGATATTCCCTCTACTAAGTCTGAGAATACCTGCAGTTCCGTGGTAATGCTAATTAACTGTGCATACATATAGAAAGTAAAGCAAAGGGCACCAGGATCCTTTGGGATGGTGGGGATTAAAGAAAGATGAGATATTATTCTCTTTCTCTGTGCTTCACTGTCCCTACCCTCAATGGAAATTGCTTTGCACTTATAGAATAAAATGTAATACGTGGTGGAGGAGTCACTGACTCTGCAGAGAGATGGAGTTAGAAGGAGCAGCATTCTCTCTGCTGGTAAACCCACTGTGGAAACAGTGGTCCTCCCTGATGTCTTGCTTCATGTCTATTCCCAGAGTGGGGTCTTTTCCCCATGCAGGTCCCCCTGCCTTGGAGCCCAGTGCTGATTCCTCGGGGCCACAGCTATCCCCCAGAGCAGAGCTCCAGCAAAATATGGGTGGAAAAGCTCCTGCCCAGCCTCAAGGATCAGTTGGAATAGTGTCTGGAAATGAATGCCCGTGGCAGTGCAGGGTACCTGCTGTTGGAAGTGGCTGCTGTGTCCATCAGGATGCTCATGTATCCTTCACTCATCTTGGGTGGCTGAGGCAGCAGCAGCTTCAGAGCAGGTGAAAGGCCTGGGGAGAATAAGAAAGATGGCAATGAAAAAAGAAAGATCATCGGGAGAGGGGAGACTGTCCCAGCCATCCCTCTTCATTTTGCACTGCATGGTGCCCAGGTTCTGCCCATCCCTGAAGGCACATGGGGCAATCTCCCACCATTAGTGTGCAGCATCCTGTGAAATCTCACATGAGGCTCTCCTGTGTGTCAGCTAAACCAAGAGTGACTGACACTGCCAGGCGTGCGTGGAGGACTGCTGCGCTCTCCGTGCAGGAGAAATCCCACTCAAGTCCACCCACCAGCTCCTTGCTGATTCCCCCAGCTCCTCTGCCAGCAGCATGGACAGACCACCTCACTGCGCCCCCGTGGAGCATCTCAGACTGGCCCTGACACACTGGGCCCCTGGCTATGGACCGTGTGCTCCAGGAGGGTGGTTAGACAGCCCTTGCACTACTCCTGCCCCTGAAATTGTGAGGGAGATGTTACTTGAGCTCTGCTAACCACAGAACCTTTGATGCAATACTCGTGTTTGGGATTTTACCACATCTCTCACCCTCCAGGTCTGTCAAGGAGCTTTATGCAGCCGTGACTCAGAGAGAGGCATCAGTGGAGAGAGTCTGTAGATACAGCCAGCAGCTGTCATGTGGAGGGCATTAATAATGTATATGCAGGTATAGATGCATGACCTACGAGCTCAGGACCCTCCCTGCCTGAATGGTACCAACTCCTTTAAACAATCCCTGCACCATGCCCTGGCTCTGGCCATGCCAGAGGGCTGGGATTACACAGGCACCACACACCTGTCCGAGGTAAATGGGCAGTAAAAAGGCTGATTGGGGCCAGGGCTTGGTGCTGCATGTCTCTCCTGTTCTGCTTGAGCAGTGTAACAACTCCTTCCCTGTCCTTGAAACCTTCAGTGCTTGCTGCTCACCATCACCCTGTGGGCAGTTTTAGGACTGTGGGTACGACAGTGCCTTGCTCTGCTCACAAGCCTGATGATGTTTGAGATGCTTTGAAACTGCCCCCATGGTATTCATCATTAAAGCAACCCAGGTGCAGGTTGTTGGCACAGAAGGCTTTTAGGGTGCTTGGGTGAGGCCAGAGGGATTTTCAGGAGCAGTCAGGGCCCAACTAACTGCATACCAAGGGCCTGAGCAGAGCCCTGCTGTGCCTTGCAGGTGCATTATCCCAGCAGAGAGCTCAGTCCTGAAACACTTGAGCCTCAGCAGAGGTGAGGAGACTCAGATTTGAGTGCTGGCTGAAGTCAGTCCCAAAGTCCAGCCCAGCCATCGAAGACATTTTGGTTCTGATCAGGCAGCACAAGCTCTAAGTGTAAGAATGGGCTTAAAAATGAAAATATGAGTTTGGCTTGTAGGAAGGGATGCTTGGGATTGGAGATGGAACTGTGTATAGCTGTGATCAGTTGGGAATTTCTTGTTGATTTTACATAGCTGAGTTAAAGGTAAACTTGCTATTAACTTCCCTGAGTGAGTCTATAATGATTTGACCCTTAAAATTAAAGATTTGCAGTTACCACCTCCAGCACAGCTGCGCTGGTGGAGTTCAAGGAGCACACAGAAACAGCCAGCAGCTTTCAACAGCAATTGCACTCAGCACTGTTCTGTCTCCTCAACTCCTGACATCGTTTGGGGGAAAAAAAGGGCAAAGTTTGAATTCACGGGTTTTGTTTCTCTGCAGTTCAAAGGATACAAGAGCCTGGTTCTTAATTGGCACTGAGCTCTCCCAGCTGGTACACAGGGCAGTCCTGAGACTGACACGCAGCCAGGCAGGAGGAGCAGCAGCCAAGGAGGGGAGGCTGTGTGAAGTCCCGGGTGCCTGCCACCCATCTGCAGGCACTCAGAGCTCTCCTTGCGAGATCTGGGGGCAGAGGAGCATTGCTTCATCTCTGATCATTAATGCTTTGGTCTCTCCTCTGTTTTCTTTCCACTGATCTTCTCTGTGCACAGTCCAGGGAGAGGCACACACTGAGTGCTTTGTGCTGGAGATGGCAGTGCAGAGATAACAAAACTGTTTTCTTACCCTTCGTGTTTCCTCGCAGTGCGGCTCAGCTTGGTCCCACGTCTGTGCCCAGCCCCGGGGCAGGAGCCTGCAGGAGGCAGATGCAAGAGTGGGTGCATGTCCCTGCAGAGAGAAGCAGGAGCATCCCAGGCTGTGCACAGCCTCACCTTAACCCCAGCACCTTGGCCAAGTGGCAGTCAGCAGTGCTGACAGGCAGAGTCCGTGGAGTGCAGCAGCTGCTGGGATGATGGAGGGGGCGTCAGCCAGGAATGGAGAGGGTGACTTTGTTAGGGAAGCCCTGGGGTGCCGTGGCTCAGTGAGAGCCACAGCCCTCTGCCGAGGGTCACAGGGTGTCTGTGGCACTGTGCAGTGACACACGGAGCACAGACTTACCTCAGGCACAGCCGGGGTGGGGACCAGAGTGACCTGCTTCAATAGGCACTGTTCTCTTCCACCCCAGTGGCACTGGAAAATCCCTTGTTGACTGAGATCTAACCAAAGCATCTTTCCAAGCTTTTTTCTCCTCTGTCCAGCAGCAGGAAGGCTCTGTGGCTTCTGCAGGCTCTCTGAGCAGTGCAGCTCCCATTGATGATTTCGTTAATGCTTAGAATGGGGTCCCACCTGCTTCTCTCTGCAGGTTCAGCATCACTCCCACCTTTCTGGTTGCCTGCTTTTCTTGACCTCACCTCTCCTTGGGAGCTGGCTCATGGCTTTGCATCCTGCAGACTTCCTCACCCCTCTGTCTTTTCTGCTCATTTGTGGTTTGACCTCAGGAAAGCACCATTACAGGAGCCCTCAGCTCTGTGCTCATTGTGCTCCATGCTCATACCTGCTTTGCCCCAGGTGCCTTTATCATTTCCACCAGCACAGTCTCAGTAAATCCTGTGCAAGACAAAAACCTCAGCAAAGCATTGTCACTCCACCTGGCCCACGCCAAGCTGGAGCTGTCAGACCCAAAGGCTCAGTGGGGTGGATATACTTATTGCTAGAAAGCTTTATATTTACCATGGCCTTTCTGACTTTACAGTAAATGCATTTCAGAGCCCAAGAAGTATAAAAATAAACGGCAAGAAAATCAAGACAGCTAATTAGCCAAAGGTTACTGCTGGGCTCTGTGACTGTCAGCCCTTTTGAAGTTCTCCTTTACACAGGCAGATGTGTGTGCAGTGCTGCTGCTCCTTTGAATAAATGTCTTGCTTTCCAGAGTGGCTTCCTATCTGGATGTGACTGAACACATGTGAGGCCTGTCACAGCGAGCCTGGGCAGGGTAATCAGAATCCTTTAACTCTTCACTTCTCCAGTACTGAAGAGCTCCTTGTCTTGTGGAGTGGCTGATCAGTGCTGTGCTGCCTCCCAGCCCCTGGTGAGCTGGGAGGTGAGGAGAGGCAAGAGACTGCCTGTCTGCACAGACAACCCTCTGTCCTGAGATGCTCCTTCCCCTCTGTGTCCCTGCCCTCTGCACTGTGGTCACAGGCTGCTGAGGGTTGCACTGGCCACCCAGGGTTTGGATGGTGCCTTTGGGGTGCAGCTCTGTGGGGATGAGGAGCCTGGGAAGTGCTGCAGCACATGCCCCAGCATTTCATGGTCTCACCTCACATGCCCATCATTCCTCAGTATCCAATATTTTCCTGAGGATGAGCATCTTGTATGGAGCTGCAGGTACACCAGGTGGGACAAGAGGAAGGGGAGTGGGGGTCCTGGCTGAGCTGAGAGCTGAGGGAGGGATGCGACTGCCACGCCAGAGGAGAGAGGCTGAGCTGGTCATGACAGTGGCTGTGATGGACTTGGATACTGGGTCCAGAGGAGTGTTTTGCTCATATTTGTGTAGGAGAGCCCTGGAGCAGTGATGGAGTTTGAACCATGTCCCTTGAGCCCAGCCATCCTCTGGCCACAAGCTCTGTGGACCTTCTCTCCCTGTGCTCTGAACTGCTCCACACAGGGATCAGTGAGAGTTTGGGCACAGGACTCCACCAGCATCATCTGTGCTGTCCTCTCACTTCTCCTCTCTGGTTGTCCTTCTTCCCTTGTTCTGCCTTCTTTGGGCTTCATTTTCCCTGGGAAAATCCTTTTTGCAGCTCCCTCTTCCCTCTCTGCCAGTTCCTCCTGTCTCCTCCTGCTGCCTCGCTCCTGCCTGTGCCGAGTGTCGTGTTTGCTCAGCATTGCTCCTCCTGGAATGTTAATTTGCTGCTCGTTTCCTTACAGACTTTACACCACGAGTTGGGGCTTTATGTGCATGTGTGTGTGTGATTCAATTAAACAAAACACAATAAAATCAGCGGAAACAGAGGGAGACTCAGACAGACAGCAGTTCCCTGCTCTCTGAGGGCTAAGCTTGTGTGCCTGTGAGCTCGGCCCCAGCATGGCTTTCTGATGTTGCCACATGGATTTGCTTGTAGCAGCTCTCTGGATCTCATGCTTGGGGTTTCCATCCCTCTGCCAGGGCCCTGGGACAGCAGCTGCTTCTTCTCTGCTGTCAGAAGTTGGGGCTGCTTCATCACATGAGGTGAACCTTGAAGGAGCTGAGTGTTCAGTTTGAATAAGCCCTGAAATGCTGAGGCATCTCTTAATACTCAGCCTCCTCCATCCCTCCTTTCCCTCTCTACAGCTCAGTCCCAGCAGCCCATAAGATCCTCCAAGCCAGCAGCTTCCCTACCCCCATCCTGCTTGACCCCCCTGGGGTGGCAGGTTCCCCTGTGCTAGGACCAAGCTTTCTCCCATATCACACCTTTCCCTTGCAGTGCAGCCTGAAAAGCAGCAGCTGTGCTGTGCAGGGCTTTGCCTGGCTGGTCAGCTTCCCTTCCACTGCTCTGTGCCCCTCTCTGTCATGCCCTTCCCTCGTTCACCTCCCTCCTGCCTTGTTTTCTTTCTCCCTTTCCCCTCTAATCCATTCCTACTGTGAACGTATGCTTTCGTAGCATCCTTTGCTCCCAGGCTTCTCCCTGGCAGGTTTCTCACCTCTCCACATGCACGTGGCCGTGGGTGCCTCTCCCTCCTGGAGAGCTGTTCCTGCTCACCCAGCCCTGGTGGTGAGCCTAAATGTGCAGATTTTTCCTGTGAGTGCAGCCCCTTCCCCCAGGTGAGCTGTTGGGCTGCAGATCTGACGCCTGAAGTGGGTCAGTGCAAGTGCAAGGAGGTGGTCCCAGGAAGGGCAGAGAGGGAGCAGGCATGAGGCAGCCCCTGCCAGATTACAGGGCGGGTGGGAGAGGAGCAGATGCTCCTGAAAAGTGAAGATTTCAGGGGTTTTTAAAATGCACATAAAATGTGATTAACGAAATCCTGGCACTCAATGCGCTCAATTTAGGAAAAAACGCTGACAGCAGAAGGGACCCCCCCTTTTCCCAATAGCAGCCCCCACCACACAGAGCCCTCCTGGGGATGTGAAAGGTCTCACTGTGCCATCGCCCCTGGGTTTAACACCCCTCTGAAGTGCTGGGAGGGGCCTTGTGCTGCTGAAAGGGAAAGATCCCAAGGAGGTCATCCCTGATCAATGCTTTAGGGCTGGTGCTTGTTCAACAGAGTAATTGCATCTTGCCCAGCCACCCACCAGCCACCCTCAGGGTGGGCTCCAGAAACACTGCAGAGAGATGCTCTGTGCTTTAAGCCTCTGCCCTCTGTCCCTTCCATGTAACCTCAGAGCTCCTCCTTTCACAATGCAGGGCTCCTTCTAGTCCCAAAGGACAGTCTTTATCTCTGCTTGATCCAGTGCTTCATGGAACAGCAGGAGGAGGTGCCACTCCCCATCCTCCGTGTCATGGCAGTGGTGGTGGCTGTGAGGTGACACTGTCCCTGACTCCCTGGTGGCTGCATGCCCAGCAGAGGCAGGATGGATGTAATGGCACATCTCACTTCAGTTCTGGCTTCCACAGGCCGAGACTGTCCCATCACTTAGACTGTGTGGAGCTTCTTGCTGAGCAGAGTCAAAGGATGGGGCCAATGTTCCTGGTGTGCAAGAGAAGGGAAGGAGCAGCAGAGAACCAAGGGGTTGTCCACCTTCCTCCTAAGTTTGACCAACACCTTCACATGGGGACCCGTGGTTCGCAAGCTGTTGTCCTCATGGACCACACGTGTCCACAGCACAGGAATAATTTTAGCTGACAGCAGAACTGCAGCATTTCCTGTGCATGCAGCCAATGCACCTGGAGCCATTCCCAGATGTCTCTCCTCATTAATGCCCCCTTAGCAGTTTTCTGAGGACCAGCATCCATCTCCAGCATTAAAAACAGTTCCTTCCTCTTAGATTTATGGATATTAATCCATGCCAGCAGGCAAGAGGCATGACATGTCTACATAGTATATTCATTATTAAATTGTTCCTCTCCTTTCTCCCCCACCTTCCAAGGCTACACCTTTCTCATTTCTCTGTAACATTTGAACCTGCATGCTGCACTCAGAGACAACTTGCAGCATGGAGCAGTTGGCATCACTTGGTAGATCAGCCCCACAAGTCTGTTCTTCCTCACCAGTGGCCACAGTCAGGCTCCAGCAGAGAGAAGACCCCCTCAGCCCCATCTCCCAGGGCATGGCTGCTCCAGAGCTCTGCTCGGGGTAACTGCTGCTGTGGCCAGGGCTGTGGAACGCTGTCAGTCCCACATCACTTGTGCTGATCATTACACAGGACAGGCCAAGTGCACGAGCCTGCTGGCAGCTGTGCCTGAAACAGTGCCCAGGCAGGGCTCCAGCGAGGGGGAGTTTCTTCTGCAGTCATTCAGCTGCTGGCTCCAGATCAGTGATGGCTAATGCTGTCCAGCCCTCTGATTCAGGGACCAAAACCCAGATGAAAGAGTGTTACCTCCACCTGCTCGAGCCATGCTCCTGGCTCTGCGTTGGCAGCCACCTTTGCAGCTTGTTGGTGACTTCTGTGGTACCTTGCTGTTCCCAAAGTACAGGGCAGATCAGATTTAGAAGCCAGCTTCTAGTGATCTCACTGTACTATGGCCTGGGAAGAGAGGAAGGGAAGATCTCAGGACCTTGGCATGGGGCTGCTTTAATTTCCCTTGCCTGTGTCTGTGCTGTATGAGAGCTCAGCCCTGAGGCCTGGCAGCAATGCCCTTCATCCCACTGAGATGCACCCTGCTCCCCATGGCAGTTTCTACAGGCCCATCTCCCTGCCCTGGTCACTTGTTCTGGTAAAGAAGTGGAGAACAGGCAGATTTGTGGATCCCATCCCTGCACTTCCCTCAGGGCATTTATTGCCCATGTCCTGACCTTGCTATCAGCAGTGTGACAGCTGTGATGGGAAAGTGAGGTAGTTATCTCTGTTATGCCTCTTGATAATCCAAATCCAAGAAGTCCCTGCAGCTCATACACCTGCCTACCCAGCTGCCCTGGACCATTCCTTCACCTCTCAGCAGTGCCTTCACAGGGACAGCTGCCCACTGTGTGCTGGTGGGCTCTGTGCACACCATGTCCTCTGAAAGTTGTGCTTTTCTCTGTTCCTTAAAGGACTGGAAGGACAGGCTCACCTGAAAGGCTGTGCCCCTTAAAACACAGCCTGTCCCCTGCCTGCCCCTCATTTCCACCCAGGCGTAGCCAGGTTTCTCCACTCACGTTTCTCCAGACCTCCTGTCTCCCTACCATAAAACAGCAGTTAGGGTTCAGCTAAAAAATCTGATGGCATCTCTATTAGCAGCCTGGCACAGCTGAGCCTGCTCCAAATCACCTTCCTCTCCCTTGCCCACAGCTGGAAGGGTTGCCCCCACTTGGCACTGTGCAGTGTCCCTGCTGTGGCTCACCACTCCCAGGGACCTCCGTGAGGGGAAGCAGCAAGACATTAGCAACTTAGGGAGCTCAAGAGCAGCTTAAAAAATACTTGTGTTCTTTTGGTAAATATGAATTTGTCCCAGTGGTAATAAGGCTGGTTTTGTTCAGCAGGCTCTAAGCAGTGATTATTGCTGTTTTTCAATTTAAAAACCAGACGGTCTATTTATAATGTATAGCATGTGGACTGAGATTTTTTTCCTTCTCTTTAACCCAGCCTTTAAAACGTGCTGTCATTTCCACTACCACAATCCAAGGAAGCAGAGGGGCATCTGTCACCTGCAGACCCCATGGGTGGAATGATAAGTAAAACACAGTTAACAGAGCAAGGCTGCAGTGATGCTTTGGGGAACTGGTGAAAGGTGCCAGGAGAGAAAGGTCTGGGGATGTACCTGGGATGTGTTTTTGGTGGGGTTGGAAAGGCCTTGGACACAGGTGCTGAGTGTTTGGACTGTCTGTGGCCACACTGCTGTCCATCTTCTTCTCTCTTGTCCAGAGCAGGGGGTGGTCAGCGCTCACATCAGCACCATCCCCAGCACAGAGACCAGGGGAAAAGCCAGGCTCCAGCCTTGGCCTGGCACTGGCTCCAAGACCCCTGAAAAGCAGCCAGTGCCCATGGGTGCTGGGGTGGTACTGAGAAGGATGGTGGTCCCAGGGGTGCATTAAGGGATCCAGCAGAGCCCTGCTGTGGGCTCTGCTGTCTGACAAGCTCCTGCAGACATTACAGGAACATCTCTCCATGCTTTGGGCGCTGGCCCAGCGCTGGGCTGGCACGGCCCCTTCCAGGCTAACAGCTCGCCAGCCCTGTGTGCTGCTCAGCTGCAGGGCTTGCTTGGGTTTGCCAGAGCCAGGCATTAGGAGACCTTGGGCACGGAGCACAGAAACGCTGTAAGACAGCTTTGTTGTGGCAGTGTTGGAGGCGTTTGTTGAATGCTCCCTTACAGGATGTGGGGGCTGCTTTGGCTCCTCTGTGCCTTGCTCCCCATGCACAGTCCAGCATCACTGAACAGCAGGAAATTTCACACTTGCACCTGGATGACTGAGTCCCTCTTGGCCAGCTGCAGCTCACCTGTTGACCCAAGAAGCCTCTTGAGGCAGACTTTGCTGCAGACAGGTGTTCTGATGGCCAGGTTACCTTGAGTTTGCAGCCAAGCTGGAGGCCACGGCACTGCTGCCTCTGCCACGCTGAGGCTGCTGTTTGTTCCCTTTCTTACTGCAGCTTGTCTGACAGTGTTCCTCTCTCCATTTCCCCACACAGCCCCCTTTTACTGCCACCATTTAGTTATTTTCTTAATTAAATATAGATTATGGCTCTGGGAATAAGGGATTATTACTTATTCATAAGCTACTTAGATTTTAAAGTGTGTGCAGAGTAGGGCTTATCACACGTCTGTGTCTGCATCATTACCATGGCAAGAGCCAAGGTGAGCTCCTGTGGCTGCCAGGGCTTCACCCAAACCTTGCTCCTCTTCTCTCCTCGTGACCTCTGCACCCAGAGGAGCTCTGCTGTCTCTTCCTTGCTATCCTTATGCCAGTCGAGGCTTGCCAGCCTTTTCCTGAGGAAACCATTTCCTCTGCCCTCTCCCAAGCTGTCCCAGCCCCTCCACTACGCCTCTGCTTTGCCCCCTCCCCAGGGTTGTTGGCAGCTCTCTCCCAGTGCTTCCCCAGCCTTCCCGCTGTGCCAGCAGCTGTTTCACCTGCCCTCCACAGGAGAATGGGGACTTTTCGGGAAGCAGCTCTGCAGGAGGTGCTTTTCTGCAAAGTCTTCTAGGAAATTCCTCCCAGTGTGTGGGTAATTGTTGACTGAACTGCAGCCCCCCTGAGGGGCAGGAGGAGGGAGCAGAGGAAGGGGCTGTTGGCAAGCTGGTGGGAGAAGTGGAGGGAGAGAACGTGGTGGGAAGGTGGAGACTGTTGCATATCCATAATGTTTGTCCAAAGCCTTGTGCTCCTGCAGTGTGCCCAAGCAGGAGGGCTGGGAGCTGCTCCTTCCACCCCTGGACAAGCAGCAGCTTCTTTCTCTGCCTTAGAGAGTGGAGCACTCCAATCTCTGGGTAATAACAATAAATAATAATAATAGCAACAATAAAACCATCTGACCTGGGCTGTGCACACCAGGGTGGACATCTGTCTCCATCTTACTCGTTTTTCTGTCCCCAAATAGTGCCATTCATGCCTGGTGCTGCAGGGCTTCTTCCAGTCTGCTGGGAAGCCCTCAGGTGGGAGCAGGGCAGCTCATCACACGCTGACCTGAAAGGAAGAAGGGACCATTAAATCCCAGTGCTCATCTCCCCTCCATCCCCCTGCTCCAGGGCTGTCCTCAGGGCTGCAGCAGGGTCCCAGCATCTCTCAGCAGGTATCCCTGCTCTCACCCTCAGGGACCCATTAACATTTCCACCTTGGCTCCTCGTGTCTCCTCCTCTTGCTTCTGCTCCTTGCCTGGCTGGGATGGCAGCGTGGGGCTGTTTCTGTGTGAGCCAGTCTGTCACTTCCACCTGCCACTGTCCCCATGCCTCTCATGTGGTTCTTTTATTTTCAGGACTAATGCAAAGCTCTGGCTCGATAGCCCTGAGGTCTAAAGACCTCTTGTCAACAGAGCAGATATAAGACAAGCTTCTGCCAGATTCCTCTGAGCAAAATGATCTTGATAAATTGGAGAAATGGCCTGAAATCAATACACTGAAATTCAATAAAGTCAAGTGGAAAGTGTTGCACTTAGGAAGGCAGTATCAAAATCACAGATACAAGATGGGGAAGAACTGGTAAGCCAGGAGGAGAGTGACTCAAGCAATGGAGTAGCCCTCAAACTGAGCAGCAGACAATAACCTGGTGCTTGAGAAAGGGAGAGCAAAGGCACATCTTGCCCACAGATGTATTAATAGTTTCAGATAGAAGGCAGAGAGGTAATTTATTTGGCTCTATTTAGTGCTAGTGATGCATCAGCTGGAGACATATATCTCCAGGCTTTGGCATCACAGCTCTAAGAAAGATTCAGACAAATTGAGTGAGTTCACAGAGTTTTGAAAACATGCTTCAGGAAAGATGGACTGAGAGAGTTGGTTTGTGCTCCAGGACTGAGACAACTGGAGGTAGGATGTGTAACATTCATCACTGTGGAAAAAAGCAGTTATAAAAATGATGCTGATCAATTGGTCCAGGGTTGGACAAGCTGTAACAGGCTTAAGCTGCAGCCAAGAGGTCTTGGGTTAGATGCTCAGGAAAAGCTTCCTGAGGACAAGGTTGGCTGAGAACCTGTGCAGGCTGTAAAGGGGGTGTGTGGGAGTCCTGTCCCCAGGAGAGCTTCAACAGCCAACTGAGGAAGCATCTGCATGGAGGTCACCTCCATAGCAGGGATGAAGTTTCACCCCAAGCAGGATTAGCCGTGTCCTTGGGATTACCAGGTTGAGACAAGCAATTTGCTTTCTCTTGTCTCATGTCCTCTTAGCAGCCATACCAGGGGCACCTAGATATATCTACAAACACATTACATTTATCTTCTCAGTATGCCTCATGCCACAAACTGGAAGAGCCAATAAAAGAAGCCAGAGACTGAGAAGGTCAAGCCATGTGTCACTGAGGATGCTCTGCTGTCTGGACCGACCCCACTGATCTGGTGTTTGGTAATTTGATGGCTAGCTGCCACCCTCCTCCAGATCAATCCCTCTCAGTTGCATTTTCTCATCATAATTAATGTTTGCTGTGTAATTACATTGATTTTTTAAATGTGCTCTGAGAGATGAGGGGAATTCTTAGGCCGACCAAGTGAGGGAGGAGGGGGCGTGACGCTGATGCTGCGCTGAAGGGGAGAGCAGCGGGGGCTGCTCCCAGGATGTGCAAGGGGGAATCTGCTCAGAAAGCCCATGTTCCACGGGGGTGTTGCCAAGCTGCAGTGACAAGGGGAAGGACTCGGAAATGTTTGCATTGCTGCTCCTTTATTCCCTGCCCAAAGTGCTCAGCTGGCCCCTGCTTTCTACCTGCCAGCCCTGGTTGTCTGCTGCCCCGGCAGCCCTGTTGCCATTACTGAGCTCAGCGGGGAACAGGGTTTTATTTATTTACCAAGTCACAGTGGGAAGAGGGATTTCGTGGCAGCCTGAGCTTCCCAGAGCTGTGAGCAGTGGATAAAACCTCCTCCAGCTTTGTACAGGGAGGCTCCTGCAAGGAAGAAACCTCAGCCTGTGCACAGCCGGAGCTGTGTCCCTGCTGCTCCTGGCTCACTCATGCTACCAAGCAGCTTTGTCATGAGCATGTAGAAATGTAAGAGGCACCTGTAAGCCTCCCAGGCTGCTCTGTGCTTCCTGAACAGCCGAACTGTTACAGCCAGCACCTGCACAGCAAGCCCTGGGAGATGCTGCAAGGAGGCAGCTTTCGGTAGGCAGCACTCAAGGCTGTCAGAATCATGAGGATTGGGGTGGCAACACCAGCAGTGAGCTTCAGGATCCTTTTACTCGGGATAAAAACTACCTGGGTGGTGCTGGGCCTCCACACCTAACAATGAAGGAGAAGGATTCTGGGTTTTCAGCCATCTGGGGTGTCTGCTGCCTGCTGGGTTCACTGTCCACAGCTGGCAAGGCCAGGGCTGCGGCAGCTCCTCGTGCCACAGCACGGGTGGTGACATTTCCCAGCCACATCTGGGATGCTGCAAATGTGCAAATGTTTGTCAGAGCAGGAATGAGGGGGCAGGTCCCCACAGTGCCTGTGTAAATGGCAGAAGGGCAGTTTGTATTCCTGCTGCCAGCAGCCCCTGGGGCTCAGCAAATCCCAGAGCTGTAAGTCACTGCTGTGGCATGTGCTGCTGTAAAGGGCTGCTGCAAGAGGAGGACCAGCCTTGCCCATGCCCCCCTCAGGCAGCTCCAGGGCTAGAGCTGGGTGCAACCACAAGGTTGGATGCCCAGCAAGAACTGGGGTGCTGCAAACACTACCCAAAATGCTGATGGAAAGGCCAAATCCCCTCTGCCACCTCCTCTTACCATAACATCAGAGCTGGGTTGGCAGCCCAGCTCTCCACCTGCGTGCCAGCAGCTTTTGTTCAGGTGAACCATTGCAAACTCACCACCTGCTCATCCCTAGCTTTCCCCTTCTAAAGGGGATGTCTTTTGTATTTTTTCCTTGGCACCTTGTTTTCCATCACATGTTAATTACATGCCCTCCAAGGACCGTTCTTGCCTGAGCAGTTCAGAGGAGGCCACACAGCACTGACTCAGCATTGCCCAGATGAGGATGTTGTGACAATCACTGCTGAAAATCAGCCTTGTCGCGCACAGGTGTTATGAAGCAGCCACAGATGTTACACAATTTTTTCAATTAAAACCCCATAAATTAAAAAAAAATATAATGAGGCAGGCACTGTGCTCAGCAGAGAAAAAGGAACAAGCTGTCAGTGGCACTGTGCTGGGCACACTCGCCACTCTGGTGGCTTAGCTGGTCACACGGGGCAGTGGCCAAACTCTTGTGGGGACTTTGTGTTGCAGAGGTGGTGCGAGGAGCATTTGATTCCTCCACTGGCAAAGGCTGCCCAGCCCTGCTGCCCCCCTCTCTTCCTGGCTGGAGTTGTGGAGAGGCAGGACCAGTCCTGGAGCTGCAGTCATTGGTGACTGCTCCTAGCATTGAGTGGGTATTGCAGGAATTGGGAATTAGCCCTTTAAGGAGGCTGAGAGCCCATTGGTACAACAAAAGTTTTGTCTTCGGGGTTTGAGAGCCGTGGTGAATGGAGGTGGCTCTCCCTTTTGTGTTGTGTTCGTGCCCTAAATGCAATTATTTGGCTCCCACCATGTCTGATATTATTATTGTTCTTGCTATCTTTGGTACTTTTATGGCCCCATCACCATAGTAACTGAGCATCTCAAAACCCTGTGAGGAGGGAATAATATTATTCCCCTTGTACAGTTGAAGGAAGAGAACAACAGCAAGGCTCAGAGCTGGAGACACAGGAGGACTTGAGTCCCTCCATGGCCAGGGACTTTGGTGTCATACTCCTCCTACTTCCAGTTTTAAGCAGTCACACTAACTTTTCCTAGTCAGCCCCAGGCCACATTTCCATCCCACTTCTCTTCCTCCTTCCTTGAGTTAGTCCAATATCAGCCTCTCACCTGGAGCTGCTCCCTCCTGCTGCCCCCTTGCCCTGTGCACCACCAGCTGATGGGCACTGCCCAAGGCAGGGAAGTGTTGGTTTGCTCTGCTGAAGACCTTTCCTTTGCACAGACTATTTTAATGCATCTCAGGCCAGCCCCTGCTCAAACCCATTTTTAAATATTGAATGAAAACCAGAGTATTGTCAGAGCCAGACATGTCAGGTTTTTTTCATCCCTGACCTATTCCAGACTAATTTCCACCCTGGGGGCTTAGCTGTTTTTCTTGAGAGACAGCTGACAGAGAGTCAGGAAGAGGGATTTGAAACCAAGTCCTCAGCAGCACAAACTAGAGACTCAACAGGTAACAGCAGGCCAATGTGGTGGCCAAAAGATTGAACTGGATTTCCACTTACCTGCCTCTGGCTGTTCTCCCCTTCCCTGGGCACCTTCTCCCAGTGTGATGAGACTGCTCCCTCCCTGGCTTCCTCTGCCACCAGTTCATGGCTTGTGGTGCTGCCATCACACTCCCCAACACGTCGTCTCTTTACTGCCTTCCCTGCCTCAGGTTGTTCTGCAACAAAACAATCTTCAATTATTCCTCTCCTTTCCCCCCCCATTTTGTGCAATGTATCATTTTTTAATTAAAAAAAAATGCCTTGTGGAAGTGAAACGGGCTATTAAATGTTTTGGTCCATAATTAACATCAAACCCTTGACTTAAAATCTTTATGGATTGAGTGATCTTCATTAGCTGTTGCACGGATAATACTTCACAACTCTTGGTGGCCCGGGGGCTTCAAATCACCGGAATTCACCTGCAAAGGGAAAAAAAACCCAGAAAGTCCTCACCAGGGACTCTGTTCCACTCCCAGCACCGTGACCCACCTTGGGGCGAGCCAACCAGCCCCTGCACCCAGCAGTTCCCCCCGGGGAAGGATATCAGAAGTGAGAGCAGAGTCCCACGCCTTCGCCCAGGGGAGGGCAGGATGTGATCCTGGATGATGGAGGGAAGTCACCTCCCTGCACAAATCAATCACTGCCTGGCAAACGCAGCAGCAGCGGCGCAGATAACGCCGCGCGCTCCCCGGGCCTGTCACGGGGCTGGCGAGCCCCACCGCGGTGACAGGCGGCTCGGGGGGGCTCTGCCAGCAGACAGGGGTGGGCATGAGTCACTGGGGACTGGCAGCACGTTTCTCACCCCCGTTCCCAGCTCCCAGGGGAGGGGTGTCAGCTGGCGGGCTGCCTCGCGGCTTTGCGCTCGTGTTTCGGGTTGGACGCGAGCGCTGTCACCGAGGAGGGGACAGCAGGGTCCTGGGTGTTGTCCCTGCAGCACAAGCTCAGCAGGCACATTTCAGCTTGTGCTGGAGGTGTCTCCAGATGGCTGCCCAGGGCAGGCTGCTCCCCGCCTCCCGCCCAGGCTCTGGGTGCTCAGCTGGAGCAGGCCGTTGATCATCGCTACTGATGCATGTCCAGGGCACACGCTCGCTGCCTTCTCCAGAGGACTTGGGGGTTGACTTTTGAATCCCCTGATGATTCTCAGCATTTGCTGTAATAAATTAATAGCATTTCATAGCCTGGATCACCATCCAGCATTGGCTCTCAGCAGAAGAGGCACATCTGTTGGGGCTGCTGGCAAATTTCAAGCGTATTTCCACCCACACTCTAAAGGTGGAAATAATATTGGAGTTGAAGAACTGGTCTTTGATCCTGCTGGATTTTGTGGATGACTAGCTCTTGTTTGAGCTGATGAATGCAGCTGCCACCTTGCCAATTTATGGTATTATTCTTTCTGGGCACCTCCACTAGCACATTCGTTATGGCCATTGGATGCTAAGTGACATCTTCCATATTCTTGGCTTTCTGAATGATGCTGGAGTTAGGAGATACTGGTGTTCTCATTAGGTCTCTGCTGTGTACTTAGCTATTAGCCTGCTCTTGCTAAGCTGCTCTGGACTGTCTTTCAGGCTTTGCTTGTACATGAAATGAGCTGTCAATTCAAAAACCCTTGGCTGTATTTCATAGCCTGGCTGTCACTCAGGCACCTCATAACAGGGAGGACATCAGAAACAGGCACTCTCCAAAGTATGAGAAGATGGTCGACTTTCAGCACTTTTGTATTTTTCTCTTGAGCCTAAAATGAATTTTTCCTTGAAGGAATCTTGGTTCACCTGGGACAGGATCCAACTGCAGTCCCCAGTGCTACACTGGCATGGCAGCTTGGCCATCCTCTGTAATCCATCTTCTCTTTCCAGCTCCAACTCTTGAATGAGGAGAACCTGAGAAAAAGGCCAGGCTGTGGAGGGGTCCCTCATCTCCCAAGCAGGACCTGCTTGGGTCAGCACTGCCCCATGAACATCAGCAAGGTGTGCTGCCATTGTGTCCAGAAGTCAGACTGTGCCACAGGCACAACTAAGGATTCACAGCGTGCAAAAAGGAAGGCAGAAGCAGGCTTGGCTGCATGGGCTATATTAAAATGACTCCAAGTCCCAGTTTGTTGCTGTTGTAGTGTGGGAAAGAACTGGCATCATGTTCCCCATGGCAGGGCTTGCCTATACCAGAGCATCCTGGGGGGAACTGGAGAGAAATTTTAATAATCTATTAGTTGCATCCCCAGTCCCCTCCTTCAGACTGATGCTGGGCAGTGAGGCTGAAAATTAATTGCTTACAGGGTTTTAATTTTTTTTTCATTATTTCTTCCTTTTGCTTCTTTTTATTTGATTCTCATCTCAACTGTATTAAACTTTAAATCAATAGAATATGGGATATACAGCAGGGATTCTGCCAGCTCTCTTCTGCTCTCCTCCACTTCAGTCCCAGCCCTGTGGGTCAGCAGCAACATTTGCTGCATGCAGCCAAGCGCCTGTGGAGAAAACAAAGCTGGGAAGAGTCCATTTTCTGCTGCTTTGTTTCCAATCCTGCCCAGGAATGGAATAAACTCAAACACACACTGTTTCAATCAAGTTAGCTTCTGCTGAGTCAGCTCCATTTAAAACTTGGCCTTTCCAAAAACCCGCAACTCTCAGAAACCCCGGCCAAGATTCTATGGGTAAATAGAAAATGAATTAGGAGGCAGGTTTTAAAAATAAAGGATTGCTCTTGGAACACTGGGGTAATAATAATTCCTCAGGAGAACACAGAATCTCTTAATCAGTAGCCCCAAGGTGCATGCTCAGCAGCACAGTGGAGCTGCTGCTGGGTGGAAGTGGATGGAGCTGCTCTTGGACACCGTGGTGGATCCCCCATCCTGGCCACTGGCACAGTGGCTGCTGCTCGGTGGGGGCACAGCTGGGTTGGAAGGGGCCCTGTTTCTGTTTTCTTTTTGCCCCTCTGGTAGCAACAACCCTGTGAGCTGGCTGAAAAACGTCTCCAGCAAGTCTGTGCACTCAGAACTGGTGATTCAACCCCACCCGATTGTCTGGAGGAGAGAGATTGGTTTCATCGTTGTTTTCAGCAAGGACATTATCAAACAGGTTTCATTTGGATGGTGTCATTTCAGCTTGACTGTGTGGCGTGGCTGGGATGCTCCGCTTCGTTTGTGTTACAATCGAGTGACTGAAAGAGATGAGAGGGAAAAGGAAAATCAATTTTGAAGTATTTCTTTACTGCAAGAAAAATAACCCAAAATGTTGACTTGTGCCCCCAGTCTGCTACCAAATCAAGTTTTGCTATCTTGAATCTTCTCACAAGTGACAATGTCTGGGATTTGTCCAGCCAGCTGAAGTGATTGCTGCAGGATGATCTCATTTTGGACAACCCAGGAGCTCCAGACTCATGTTGAAGGCACCACAGGGGCATGGAGGGGGTGCAGCCCTGCCCCAGGACAGCCCCCTCTCCCCATGGATGTTTGCCAGCCTGTCCCCAAACAGCATTTTGTAGTGTTATTAGTGACAGAGCCTCTCCACCTCCCAGGTAACCACTGCCTTGCTTCACGAGCCTTTTTTGTCCCCAAGTCTAACCTGATTTCTCTTGCTGTAATTTAAGCTGATTATTTCTTGTCCTGTCCACCATGGACATAAAGAACAGATTATTCTCTTCCCCTTAGCAGCAGCCTTTCAAGCACTTGAAAACTGTTATCACATCTCTTCTTCCATCATCTCTTTTAGGCAAAATAACCCAGTTCTTTCAATCTTTCTTTGTAGGTCATGTCTCATAGACCTCTGATCATCCTGTTTGCTCTGTGCTGCCTACAGCAGCGCCACCTTCTTTCTGATATGAGCTGCCAATACCAGAATCTACTCCAGTGTAGACCTCACCAGCCCTGAACAGATAAAAAAGATGATTTTGTGAGACTCCTAGGCTACACTGCAGCTCATATATCCCAGGGCTCTGTGTGCCTCTTGATGCGACACAGATACTTCATGTTCAGCTTGTGACCCACGATAATTCACAGACCTTTTTCTGGGGAGCTGTTGCTTGTGGGCTTGGTGTTTCCCATGAGGTTTTGAGGTGAATAGCAAAAGGCAGGAAAGAAGCATCTCGAACAAATATTGTGTTCTCCTGTGTTTGTCAGTCTCTTGCAGGTCCTGATTTTGGCGTGTTCATGCATTCAAAGCAACACTTTTGGTCAGACTTTTGACTAGGCTGTGTGATACCTGGGTTAGATGTAACTCTGTCCATGCTGGAGAAGCTTTATTGATGATCCTTTCAGTTGCTGACTCCCATTACCTCATGATTCCTAGTGTTTTATCTCTTTTGAGCATGTCCTTTTACTGTCTAAGACGTGCTTGTGTTTAGCACTGGTTAAACAGCATTTTATGCAAAAAAAAAAAAGAGAGATTTTCAATTTTCTACAGCCAACAGAGCATTGAAAAGCCTGTCTCCATCCCTCAGGAGCTGTTTTTTAGAGTGAGCTGAGCCTTTTTCCATGACTTGACTTTTTTCCTTAGAAACTGGAGGTTTCTGTTCAGAAGGACTCCATAGTGGAAAGCTGAAGGCTGGTCCCTGGGGCTCAAACCTAAAGGGGCTCAGTGCAAGGACTCCAGATGATCCCAGGAGAAGCCTTTCCACCCCCCAGCCACAGAGTCAGTCTCCAATGAATATTTAAATCGTTTATGCCATGAGGACAAGCCCATGCCCCAGAGATGGGGCAGCACTGATGCTGCTGCTCAGTGAGGCAAGGGGCGAAGGAGGGGACGGAGCCCCCCGTGCTGCAGTGAGCCTGGGCCAGAGCCAGCCTGCCAGCAGAGCTGCCTGATTGCCTGTCCTCCTCCCCGGGGGCTATCCCAGCATCAGCTTTGTTCTCCTGCAGGCAGCAGCGCTGGAAATCCCAGTAATGCCAAAGGTCCCGAGGGGAGGGAAATGCAGGTCACTGCTGGGACAGACGTTCCAGGCAGGGGAGCGCGTGCCAAGGTACTTGGGTTCTGACAGTAATTAATGTGGACACGGCGGGTAATGGCAGAGCTGGTGCTTCAAGTAAGTGCACAGAGGCAGGAAATGAACCCCATCAATTTTTAAGGTGTCAGCTGTTTCATGGGGCAGCTGCAGAGACGGGAACGACTGGACCTCGTTTGCTAGGCAGGTCCTGCCCACAGCTGGCAGCTGGATGCAAACACTCTGCCCGTGCTGTGGGGTGGGCCTGCCTTGCTGCCTGCAGGGAGATGGCCCTGGGAAGCTGGAAGTGGTCCCAGTCCAGTGAGTGTGTTAGCAAGACTGTGGGTGACAGTGGATGTTCAAGCATTCAGCCAGAAGGTGTGTTTGCAGGGTGAGGATTTCGATGAGGGTCTCTCTGTTGCTGGCTCCAGCTGTTCTTGCTTGGTCCATGCTTCCAATGGGTCCCAATTCAGCAAAGCATGTTTGACTGCAGGTGAGGGCATTTCCACACCAAGCCCTTCTCTTGCAGCAGAAGAACCCCTTTTTGTCCAGGACCTGAGTGGTATTTCTAACACTTGGGAAACCACCCTGCTCCCACTGAAAGCCCTGTGTGTGTTGTCCCCAGTTCCCACAGAATCAGTACAGAGATTGTCGCAGAGTGGGTGTATTTATGGACTAGCTGCTCTCTCCCTTCACAGTTCTAATTAAGTTGTATATTTTGGAAGTAAAAATGTCCTTGTTGATGATACTGGGCAGGAAAGCTCTCCAGCATCTCCAGTAAAGAGCAGGGAAGAGGCAAGTGATCAAAGGCAGGCTGTAATGAGCTATCAGAGGCAAGCCCGGGGTCAGTGGGGGCAAAAGGGCCATTGTCACGCTGGCTGGTGATGCTCAGCTGGTTCCCTGCTCCTGCACACTCCCATCCCCATCACTGTAGCTGAGGATTTGGGTCTGCACTCCCTAGACACACTCTGGTGTGGAGAGACAGTCCCTGCCACGTGGGCAACTTGCTTTACATCCACACAGTGGAGGGGAGGGATGCTCACCTCACTTTAGGGAGGGGACAGACACATGCCAAGACCAACGCCCTTCTCCCCACAGGAGTAAGAGTATCCAGTTGCTCTGGAAGAGCTGGAAGCACTGCAGGAGTCGTCTGCCAGAGAGGCCCCGGCTTGGCAGCAGGCAGAGATCTGGGGCACTGATGAGAGGAAATCTAGGGCATCAAAGAGCAGAGATTGGGATAATCAAGGAGAAGAGATCTAGGGCATGGAGGAGCAGAGATGTAGGTGATCAAGGAGCAGAGATCTGGGGCATCAAAGAACAGAGATGTGGATAATCAAGGAGCAGTGATCTAGGGCAGGGAGGAGAAGGGGTCTAGGTAATCAAGGAGTAACAATCCAAGGCATCAAGTGGGGTTGCTGTAGGGCATCAAGGAGAGGGGATCTGAGGCACTGAGGAGGGCTGTGCAAGAAAGTGGAGACTGGGCTAATGTCCAGCCCTGAGCAGCATTTCATAGTCCAGGCTAGAGAGGAACAAACTGCCACAAGAAACACTGTGCAGCATAGTAAACTCCCAGGGTTGTCCAGGACAGCTGAGCCTTGACTGGCAGCCACAGGCTCCTCCAAGGAGGAACCCTGGAGTTACTTCAGCCAGCAGAAGGGAGCCTGCCTCCCCATCAGCAGGCAGCAGCAAACATATGTCTGAAAAATAGAGCCACGCTAACAGTTATTGATCTATAACTTTTAACCAATTTCTTTTTTACAATATTGGATTGCGTGCTAATATTAGCTTTTTATGGTTGGCACTAGGCAAACTCCACTCCATCAGCAAAAACAGCTCCTGTGGGCCAATCTGCACCTCCCATTGAGCTGAATGATAGAGGACTGGAACAATATTTTTTGACAGATCAGTTCCTGTTCAGGGTAGCAGTGGCCATTATGCAAATCGAGCTATAAGAAGTTTAAAAGTCTGGAACCATTATATTTCTTTATTTCATTAACATCAATGCAAGCAGGCAAGTTAATGCAACAGAGTGATCCCATTCCAGGGCTTGCACAAAATAGTCCCCCCATCATTTAAAAGGACTGGAGATTTCCTCTACAGGTACTCCCAGCAGCTGTACTGGGGCACTGAGGCATTTTTTGCATCATGCAGCTGGGAGAGGGGTGTGTGACAAATGTCTGTGAGCAGATTAGTGCACAGGAATCCTCTGCCTGAGCTGGCAGATGGCTGGGAGGGCCCTGCTCCTGGCAGCAGGCAGACACCCAGGAGGATGGGGGACAAGTAGGGGATCCATTGCAAGGGCCTGATTTCCCACTGGTCCTTGGGGATCTGCTCCCCCACCTCGGAGCACCTGCACAAAATCTCTTACGTGAGAGATTCTCTGCGTAGGCCAGAGCTGCCCTGGAGTCACAGAGTGCACAGAGACATAAGCACTCAGGATGCAGATTTACAGGGCAAGGCAGCAGGAGAGCACGGTGTTAGGGCCATTTCCTCCAGCCCTGGTGCTGGACACACACATCTTCCCAGCACAACAGCAACATGAAGAGCTAAGCATTGATGTAGTACAGGCATGATGCTATAAAGGGCAGAGGTTTGTGCTCTAGCACATGCCCAGACACACAGGTGGTGGCCACCCTCCTCCTCCTCTGTCCTATCAGCATCATATCAGCAGCACCACAAACATCCATGCACAGCCATCCCCATCCTCCCACGAGTCCCTCACCTCCACCCCACCAAGGCACAGGGGCATTCACTGGAACAGCTCTGCAGAAGAACACACATCCCACTTTGTGGCCCCCTTCAGCTGAGGGTATCGGCGCCTCTTTCACAATTAGAAAATTCATACACAGTGCAAGGAAATTATGGGGTCCTGGGGCTCAGCCCTTGCATCAGTGTTTTAAGGAAGGGAGTGGGTGATGCCTGGTCACCCACAAAAGCCAGCAACCCTGTGAGAAGGTGATTCTTTCCCACACCCTCTCCCCGCCATACAACTCCCACACCAGACACAGCCATGTGCACACTCACACTTACTTATTTGCATAAATCTGGAAAATAAAGATCACGGCATGCCACGCTAATGGATCCCAGCACTACAATAGCTCCATTATAAATGGCAATGTCTTGGAGAATTACTGCTAAAGACTCTACCTTTTAGTGTTGAAACTTTTAATTGATTTTAAAATACACAATCAATCACAGTTAATCAAAGAATCATGAAGAAGCTATCGTACACAAATATGCAAAGACAGCAGATAAACTACGATTAATGATCACTTAAACAATGGGGGGAATGAAAATAGGATTATTTATTAGTGTTTATGGACAGTAATGGATAAAGTAATGAAGCAGTAGCACAGTGGTGTGTTAGAAGCCAAAGTTGGTGATACTTAACACCAAGTGGCCATAAGTGACTCTTCAGTGAATGGGTCAATGGCACAATTTAGAGCAATCTTTTCCAAGGAAGGAGATGCCTTTCCCCCCTCCTCTAGACATGGCCCTGCAGCTGCTGCTGGAGCTCATCCATCCTGAAAGAAGGATGTAAAAAGTAATTCCTGGGTTCTCACCACGAACCCCCTCTCTGTCCTAGGGCCAGTCAAACCTGTCAGCTTTGCTCTGTGGCAGGGGGACCTGTAGCCCCTCAACAAAAACACCTCTGGGCTGCCTTCAGCCAAGTGCCCATCTGTCACCTGCCAGGGAGCTGTCTAGTGCAGCTAGACAACTCTGGTCTTAGTATTAGGGGGAGAGGTTAAAAGCCCAGCTGAGTGCTCTTGTCCCATCCTTGGAGAGCCAATTCTTTGTGTCTCAGGGTGACAAGGAGCCTGATGGGCCAGAGAAGGGCAAGCAAAGCAAGGGCTGGGGGTTATTTAAGCCTGAGCCAAGGACAGTGAGCTTGGGCAGGGCAAAGGAGGTAAATTCCATGGAGGCATCTTGAGGCCCCTGAGGTCTGTCCTTGTCCACAGCTCCAGGTGGTCTGTCCAGGATTTAGTACAAGAGACTATTTTGTCTAAGCTGGCTTTATTCCCACCCACGTAGCCAGAGCCTTGCGAGCCCAGAGCCAGGCACTGCTGAGGCACACACTGACACAATCCCACCCGGGCTGCCTGCAGACCCAGTTTGCTCTCTGCTCTGCTGGATCAAGACCTTTCTGTGCCTCCAAGCAATGCCTGCTGTCCCCAGAGACAGTCAGAGGCACAGGGGTGTGGCATTCACACGGGGAGCAGTGGCAAAAGCCCACAGCACAGCCCTTGCCTTCCTGCTGTGCAGTTTGCAGCTTTGCAGCCACAGCTATTTAGTTCTTTCAATTAATAGGCAGCACCCAGATCCCCACTCCTCCCTGCCTGGCACATGAAACAACAACTGGTAAGGAGAAGGGGAGAGTCCAGAGGAAAGTTTGTCCTGTTGCACCATTCCCTGGAAGGCCAGTGCCACCTGACTCCAAAAGACACCACCACACAATCCACGTGCTGGTGTCCCTGTCGACAGGTGGGGACTGTCCCTCCTTCCCTCCTGGGGCAGGGGTCTGGGGATATTGTTGTGCTCAGATCTTTCTGTGGTGAGATGGAGGTCTCATGCTTGACCAAGGGCTGCTTTTAGCACTGGACTTAAACTGCTATTAGTCATCTCAGATCTCCGAAAAGGAGCTGACAGCAGGGCAGCCCCCGTACCCACATCTTCCCTGGGGCTTTGGTGGGGGCTGAGGGTGCTGCAGCCCCTCTCTTCCAGCCCTGCCTGCCAGCAGCCTCTCTTCCCACAGTGCCTGTGCTCGCTCGCATGGATCAATGTCTTCCTCTCCTCCACCGTCTCTTTTATTGCCTTGCAAGTTGGCCCCAGGATGTTTTATCACACCACAGCACATAATACAAATGAAAAACAAAGGGGAAAAGTTTGAATCATTTTTTTAATATATTCATCCCTGTGCTGGGGAACAATGATCCGTCTGATTAAATCCGCATGCCAGAGTTTATTAAACCAGGTTGGCCTCTCGCTTTCTCTCTCCTTTAGGCAGGGACAGGCTCATTAAAATGAACATGCTCTGCTCCCTCCCCGGTGCAATCCTGCTTCTCACAGTCTCTGTGCTGCTGCTATCTTGGAGACATCACCAGGAGCTGATGAACAGGGCTCTGCAGCTCAGTTTTCCCTGGCAGCAGCACAGCAGCCGAGCCGTGGCGTGGCTTTTCAGCAAAGGGCAGGAGGTGCCTTCAGCCTCACAGCTGATGGGAACACACACCCAAGGAAAGGCCCCTTAAAATTGGAGGGAGGTGGGGGGGCAGGGCCTGGCCACCTCACTCTAGCCCTGCCCCAGCACCTGATAGGTCATTTACCTCCTCCTGGGCTCTGTTTCCCATCTGTAAAATGGGTTTCAGGACACTGCTTCCCCATTAGGATAATTAATGGCTGTAAAGCACTTTGGATCCTGCACTAAGAATAAACCCATCAGCAACGACAAGGTGACAAGTGGGCATCTAAGACACTCTCTCCCTGGGACCGGGTCCCTGTGTAGGCTCCTAAGTCTGCCAGCAGCTGCTGTCCCTGCAGCTCCAACTCCCCTTGGGCTACCTCAGGAGGGTCCCCAGCCCACCCGGTCACCCTCACCAGGAGGCATTTCCAGCAGGCTGGTATTTGCTGCAGCTCCTCTTCTTCCTTGGGAGCCCTCCAGAGGCAGCCTAAAGTCTGTTCCACCCCGGCAATAACAGTGGCTTAGGCCCTGTAATCCCTCCTTTACTTGACTTTGGGTTATTTTGAGCAGGAGATTAAAGGAGATTATCTGCATCACCTGAGATGCTGCACTTTCTATCTCTACCCCCTTTCCTCCATCCCCAGGGGCTCACCCAGGCCCAGGCAAATAAACCCCTCCCTCCTTCCCAAATCCTCTGCCCCACTCGTGTCACGGGCCGGCTGTCTGTCCACAGGGTGCTGCCATGTGGTGGGCCATCATCAGCTTTGCTTCCTAGATCCAGCTTCTCACCTGGCTACCCATGTGTCCTGCCCCCTGAGCCAAGTGCAGAGATGCTCCACAGGAGAGGAGGACAAAGGAGGGCACCCCAGCACACTGTAGCACTAATTGGGATTAGGTCTGTAGGCTTCTTGAGGAGGAGGTGGTAGCAGAGAGGATAAAGGAAGTCCTCCTTTGGGCACTAGGAGCTTGGCAGGGTGAGCTGGGTTCAACAGCAGACATTTACTGCCACAGCCAGAGGATGGAGAAGGATTGTCTGTTTGGGACGTCCCACACTATTTTTTTTAAAAAAAATCATCTAAGTAACACAGGAAAAGCACTGAAAAATGTCTGTTTTATGCCCAAGGAGGAATCTCTATCACCTGACAGCATCCAGCCATGGGAAGAGAGCTCCTTTCCATGTTCTGGGGAGCACGTGCTGCTCTCCAGCTCACTTCAGCTTGGATTTAGCAAAGCTCTTGGTGCTGGTTTGAATTCCTCCCGAACCCTTGCTGAAATCAGCAGCTTTATAAAATGAAGGTCTAAACAGGCAGAGCTATGAGCAGTGACCAGAAATGTTAATTTACCTTCCTTTATGACTGAGAGATGCTCAAACATCCCAGTGGGGAGGAGCAGGTACCCAGAAGCAATTGTTCCCCTGGGAAGCAAACTCCCACACATGGCACTGCAGCAGCATGTGTGACCTGTGCACACATTCACAGCAAGCTCGCACCTTCACGGGCTGTTTTTCCTCATTTCAGACTGCACCAGCCTAGAATCCATCTGCCACCCTGGAAATTAATAGCAATCATTAAACAAAAAGAGCTGGCAAAAAGAAGCCTGAGGTGAAAAGCAGCTATTTCTGCCAGAAAAAAAATTAAAACTATTTAGACATACAGAAAGTCATTTATTACTGTGAAGTCCTCCCTCCACCTGGGGTTTAAATCTCATTACAGTTTGTCCAAAACAGATGTTACCCTTTAGCAGTAGATTATTAACAATAAACTCCAATCCTCCAAAGAGGGTAGGTGTTTTGGGTTCACTTGCTTTTTCAGCTTGGGTAACCTCCACAGGAAATGTTTATGAAAAGGACGGGCAATCCAAACACTGGCAGGGCTCCCTGCTTCTGTTGTCTTGGACTCCAAAGTTTCTTTGCACTCTCCATATCTTCTGGACAAGTGGTGAAACACAGAGGCCCAGGGAGTGGCCACAGACCTGGCTGAGGAGCAGGCAGGATGCTGAGGAAGGGCTTTGTGTGCTGCAAGCCCAGACTGAAGCACCAGCAGCTCCTCCTGCTGCTTTTCCACCATCAGTTTAGCACTGACCATGTGCCCAGACAAAAACACTTTCTCTTGCAGTCTAGCATGTGCACAACCCGTTTTTTACAAGCTTCTCTGCATCTGGCCACACACTTTTAGGTAGAAGGCTGTTTGGTTGAGCTTTAGGCATAAATGAAACCCAGTGGTCCCTCATCCCTGTAGCTGAGTGTCCTCTATGGGCAAAGATGGGCTTTGCTTGTTCCCACCAGTGCATGGGATTTCCAGGGGGAAATCAGGTGGTCTTGAGAGGAACACTGTCTGGCACCATGTTTAACCAGCCAAGCCCACAGTGGGGTATCTTTGTTCTGTTTAGATTTAGCATAATAAAGATACCTGCTCAGGAATCTAGGAGCATTTTAATCATGCTGTAAACATAATCAAATGAGATGTTAATATCAGCTCCAAACACATATGGCTGCCCAGCCCATCTCCCTGACCATCTCAGGTAGCAGGAAGCACATTCCCAGTGATCTCCAGAGACACTGCTAAATAGCTGTTCTCACAGTGCCTCTCAGCACGCCTGGGAAGGCAGTGAGAACCAGCTATTTTGGGACTCTTGATGGTGAAGCCAGTACCAGCATCTCAGGGCTGCCTCAGAAAACACTTTTTGCTATCAGTACCATTTTTCCTGCACCCCAAGGGAAGCATCAAGAGCTCTCCTGGGCCATGTGTGTCTGTGGGTACTTACTGCTGAAGAGAATCTTTCCCTCAGCACAGCACATCTCAGGCCTTCAGGCTTTACAGCTTATACCCAATCCATGGATTCCTGAGGGGCCCAAGGGGAGCCCCAAGAAGGCAGTGTACTCACCTCCCTACAGGTGCAGGGTATCCTTGGGATCAATCTGTTGCACATCCATTCATGTTGTGGCAAAGGCATTATGGAATAACTGCAGGGGCTGTGCTGGTGGGAAGAAAAGGCTGTAATTCTTGGCTGAAATTAAACCATTAAAGAGCAGCTGAGGTGAATAAATGCACACAACCATCTTGTGGACTCTGCCCTCTGCCAGAGGGTACAGTCACTGCTGTCTCACATCCCTGAGCCTCCTCATGTGCTAATCTGCACCAGCCCTTCATCCTCTCACTTCCAGCCCTGACCCAGCTGGAGCACAGACCTGCAACATCCAGGCCAGCACCACCAGGCTGAGACCACTTACCCACCTCCCAAATATCCAAATAAATAGGTATTTGTTTGTAGCCTGGGTATCTGACCCATGAGGGGTGTCCTATGG